>JAOWBL010001248.1:0-15708 GCA_028564865.1 Zenarchopterus dispar | reverse complement strand
CTCCTGGCTGGGAGTCGAACCAGGAACCTTCTTGCTGTGAGGCAACAGTGCTAACCACTAAGCCACCGTGCTGCCCTATGTCCTGGTTTTTAGAAAGCTAAATCAGTTGCATGAAAATAGAAAATGATCAACTTTATATTGTCATGTAAGTCTTCACAACAAATGTTGAAATAGCATTACAACTGGAAATTCAAGAAACAGAATGGTATCGTAAGCATCACAGAGAAATGCAGTAACTCAAAGATATGTATATCTTTGAATACTGAGAACAAATGTGCAAAATATTTTGATTATGTGCACTGATAGTGTATATAACACAGCTTAAGCTCATCAGTTAAAAACTTACTAAACTTTGATGGATTTGGAAAAAGATGGAGAACAGAAAAAAACTGAGAAAAGACAGTTTACAATAAAGGCTGCAAGTGAATTAAGGGCACCTCAAGTGTCATTTGCAAAGGTTATTGTCCTGTTGTGGCATCACATTTCACTCCTGTAATAAATAATGTGTCAGGCTGAAATTAGGAATATACTCAGTAGTTGCATTTGTTCTGTTCAAAGATGTTTGTGTTGTCCTGACATCTGCTACAAGATGCTTATATTCAGAATAAAATGTCTTGTTGATGTAACTCAGGGTGGATTGGTGTGATTTTTATGGGCTGCTGAGGGAAGTTTATGACTGTTACTGTGGCCAACACACAGTAAAACATTTTCACATTTTTAATATACTACTGTGTAAATGCTTTGTTACTTTTTTCTTTCATGCCCAGTTGGCAACAGTGTTTTCTTTTTTTCTTTCAGGAAAGTTGGTTAATGTTTGTGTAGCCCTCATTCATCCAATATATAACCTTTTTTAAAAATAATTAGCTGATGACATATTACATGGAGCCATTATTTTCTATAGTGCAATAAAATCTAAAAGGTTTTTCCCTTCTGCCTTGTGCTGACTACACTCTTTATCCCCCACTACTTTTAATGACATTTTTAAAGGCAACAAGAATTCACTTGAAGGGTTAAATGCTAAAATAGGATCCATTTTCATGTGGTAGTTTATTGAATATTCCATTGTCAGATATCCTCATCAATCTAGACCTATAATCCATCATTTCCAAGTGAACAATTCATGCATTAATTTGTAGGAAACACATTCCCTTTTCCTTGCACCCTCAGGCAATAATTTTAACAACTGTCAGCAAGTTCTTGGATGCTGTAAGTAGAGTTCAGATCAATCATCTCTGCAGGAAGAAAATGATGCACCCTGAACATTGCCTCACTGAAAAGCTTCTATTATACCCAAGCTTCTGAGAAATCAAAAAGAACACAACTTTATGGCTCTAAACTCTTTTGGGATCATATAAAATATAATGAAAACACAGTTTACTGTAAACTGCAGCTAGTGAGACACAAGGAAATCACCAAAAAATTATTGATTTTCTTTCTTGTTTTTGTTACTATAGATGCTGTTTTTCCCATCCTGATTGCCTTCAGGTTATTATGGTTGTTGGCAGCTTTGAAACAAAAGTGAAGACACACCACCCACATGAATAATTTGTAAAAATGTTTTTTGATGGATCGGATGAACGAGGGAGAACAGAGCAAAACTAAAAATTAAAAGAAGACAAACACACACACACATTTTCAAAAGGACATTTATAGGTAAGTAGATGTTACATGGAAACATATCTGTCAGTTATCTGATTTATATATGCAGACATAGACACACACACACACAAAGTTATCTGATTTACCAGTGTAAGGAGGAGTGTAAACTTAGGAATGATATATGAACTTCACCCCCACACATCCACTGTGTACTTCTTCAAGCTTGGGTCCTCTATGAGAGTACTGAGAACTTGAGGTTTCTCCACAGTACTTTTGCTGTTCCTAAGACTGTGCTCTTCTGGACTGAGATCTCTGATGTTGTTGCTGGGATCTGCTGGAGCCACTCTCCCAGCTTGGAGGACACAGCTCGAAGTGCTCCAACTACAGCTGGCACCACTCCTGCCTTTACCTTCACTTCCCTATCTTCTCTATCTCCTCCTTCAACCCCGGTACTCACACAAACACATGGGCAAACACAGGCAAAGGCAACAACTTAGAACCCATGTGTGCCATCTCCCATTCTCCCATTCCATTGCCCATCTCCATTCTAAGAGGGATTTATTTTAGTTGGGGCCCAACATGGGATTATATAAAGCCAACACAATTTCCAAGATGCTATGTACATAAATCTATATCTTATCTAGATTGGGCCACATGGACATCCTGATAGGGCACTAGTGATATGGCAAAAAAAATACAAAACAAAACAAACAAACAAAAAAACAGTGTCATTAACTGTAACCCCCCAGTGGTTGAGACAGATGGCCACCCTTCCTGAATATGGTTCTGTGAGAGGTTTCTTCCTGTTGAAGTGGAAATTTTCTTTTCCTCAGTTGCCTGGTGCTTGCTCAAAGCTGGGGATTGTATCGAAGAAAGGTCTTGATGCAAAAAGGTGGTTTCCTTTATTGAAGCAATGATTGTTAATGTTATTTTATTGTGTTTTTATTGATTGGTCTAATGTGGAATGATTTCAACTGTTTTGATGAGATGCCTTGAGATGACATTTATCATGATTTAGCGCTATACAAAAGAAGCTGAATTGAACTGAAATAATGACAACATTGTCATTTGTGAATTTTATGGCATTCATTTATGCCGCAGAGCTGGTCACTTCACGAGTGTAAGAAGTACTAGTTTTAATATCTATTTTCAGTTTCCCTTAACTATTAATTTAATATGTACCAGGCATTTTACTTGTTAAATTGTCCCATTGCTTCCTGAGGCAGTTGCTCTTTCTGTGTATTATTAATGTTTCCAGCCAAGTGGCCTGCAAATTTAACCAGGGCTGTTAACAGAGGCTGCTTTCTGCTGGAAACTGTGACTTGAGATCAGGTTAATGGGAGTACAGAACAACACAATAAAGATGTCATAAAAGCAAAAACGAGGATAAAGGAAAAAAAAAACGCTAAAAAAATCAGGAAAATTGCAGAGTTGTCAAATTGCTCTTCCACATGAGGTTAGTGTAATTAGTCAATAGCTTAAAGTGTTTCACTGCATCACACACTAAAATTACAGTGAGCTATGTTTTAACATAAAGGGAAAATAACATCCTTTCAATACAGTGACTTGTCCAAGCAACAGAAGAATAAAACATACTGCATGTCAAAGCTGTATAGAAGATGATAGAGTAACATGACATATGTGTGCCACTAAGTTTTTCTTAATGGTTGCTGCATTTGCCTGTGAATGCAAATAAAAAGTTACATGCACATGTGCCATATGCCAACCTTTTTGTGTCTGTGTGTTATAAAGCAAATGTACTGCATGATGCATGAGTGCAAAGCTGTATTCTGTATTTCAAAACCCACTCCTAACCCAGTGTCTCTTCCCCCTCTCACTGCTTTGAGGGGGCGGATGACGGGAAGGAAAGCAAATGAGCCCCCGGTTTGAAGAAGAAGTGAATTTTTATAATTTACCATAAGATATCTCTGCACAAAGAGAGATTTTCTTCAGACGTTTTTCTGCTTCATTTGCACTCTGCTCAGTTTTTGTCAAGCTCATCAGTTTTTGCCTATGTCAAAATCCTTTCCTTCATAATGGATTTCCTTCTAACAGATTTTCTATTTACGATAAGAGGATATTCTTAGTTTTAGGAGACCAATTGAATGTTGATAGAAGAAGCTATATAACAAACATATTAATAAAGTATTTATGTCTTGCTTTAGCATTTGTATACATACATATATGTGTGTGTGTGTGTGTGTGTGTGTGTGTGTGTGTGTGTGTGTGTGTGTGTGTGTGTGTGTATACATACATACATGCATACATATATGCTCAGTGAATATAGAAACCAATTTTCCTCAACTGCTTGAAAATACAAGCCTCTCTCCTGATCCTCCTCCCCAGTCTTGCTACCACTTGTGTACAAAGCCTTAAGGTTTAAGGAGGTTTTATAAAGCAAATTTAAAGAAAAAAAGCTTTTTGTTCCATGGATTCAATATGGTTACACTCTTAAGCACAGAGGAATGTGTCTATATATGTGCACACTTCAATTACTTGTTATGCATATCAGTAGACTTGCTGTCTTGTTTATTTAGGTTGTCAAATTTATGCTGTTTATGCTTGGTTTTTAATTTTTGTGTGCAAGTACTACATCCACATGCACTTCCCTATGGGCCACTCCCCTAGAAGAGATCCCAATGTATTCCATATTTACATCCCATGATCCCAAGTCATTGTTCCAACCCCATTATTCCAAACTCTCAGTAATCCAACAAATGACCATCAATCTGCCAACCCATTGGTATGATAGCCTGTTATTGCAAATATGCAAAACTTACTGCTACTGAATCCCATTGGTATTCAAATTGCTTGGCTTCACTTTAGGGTGACTTGAATCACACTGTGACTCATATTGTAAATATTATTAAAGAAAAAATTAAGCTTGTACTCCAACATTGTTTTTTTAAGATTGTGTACTTGGTGAAAGTTATGGACATTTGTGCTAAACGTAAACCTGTCATGCATCACTGAAAAAAACGATGAAGCATCTACATTAGACATTATGTATCTTAATCATAACTGAGGCTGAGACAGATGTTTGAAGGGGTTGCCTAGGTGTTTAAATGATGAAACATGAAACTTGGGTAATGTCACTGATCATTCAATCTTTCAACATGAAAGTGCATCATACAATCTGTAGTCCTACTTGCAACCGAGCGGGTGAAATAACCAGATATCCGAAGTGTCACAGGGACTTTGGGAGTCTTCTGTATATGTGGCTCCATGACGCCCATGAATTAAGTACAGTCTTCAACAAATTGCACAATCTCATAAGTTTCTTTTACAACTGTGTCTCAGAAAGAACAAGTGACAGACACAGCAAGCAAAAAAGGCAGGGAGGATGGTCCTCTATCAGGTTTTGTAGTCGCTTTCTCTTTAGGTTGAAATGAAAATCACATTTCAATCTAAAGCGTTACACTGTCAAACAGCTACATAATGGCATTGTTTCTTACTGAAATGCATATGTCATTTAATCTAAAGTGGCTATTGAAATGGAAACTAAGTTGCATGCTGTGGGGAATTTGACAGGTGTCAATTTTTTTTAAATGGTAAGTACTGTAATTAATTAATTATATGAGCCAGCTATTCATCATGGGAATAATAGGGTGCAAATATGCTGGCAAGTCCTGATTTGAGACACAACAGGTTAATCAGGTAATGTCAACATGTTTTAATGGCTATATAAACTAAACTTCGAAAAATGTTGCAGACGCTAAAGGCAGTGAAATCCCTGCTTGAAGCTGTCAAAAAAGTAGAATGAATGCCACTGAAATATGTGACTTTCTTTTTATTTATTTATTTTTTTTGGCTTTTGTAAAATAATCTATTTCCTGTGATCAGCACTGCACTGCGATCCCTTGTGTACTGTATGCTCTTACCACTTAAACCCAACCAAATATGAAATAAAATTAGATCAAAAAGTAAACAAAGAAGATTTCAAGTCTAGTTACAGCACTTGTACTAATGTTCCCAGCTGTCCTGTGATTCATCCATCCATTGTCTTCCCCCTTTAAGTAAGAACTTTGTCTACCGCTTGAGGCTCTCACACTGCAAAATACAAATGTAGCTTGGCACCTTGCATGTTAGAAAATGACAAAATAGTCATATCCAGTGAAATGTGACACCCAAGAGCTCTCGAGCAAGCTTCTTTATGAGACAGGATGGGAGCCAAAATGTGTTAGCTGGCTGTGTGGCATAGTGACTCCTTTACATTTTAGCAGCACCATCTTGGTTTATGAGTAGTTGAATATTGTTGGCCAGGTGCCAATCATCCACAGACATGTAGCTTTTCCACCATGAACCTGCCTTATCCATGTAAACTTTACTGATCATGCACACATTCCAACACACACATACTCCAGCATTGGGAAAATTAAATTAAATCATTTTTTAAAAATCCAGTATTGAGAGTGTGGACATTTACATCTCACTGCCTTACATTTTAAGCATTATATGACATGAGTCTTATTAATCTCTGAGCTATCAAAAATCTGTACAGAATAACTCCAAAAGTGTAATTGTTTCAGGATGAATGAAATTATGAATAGAAGCGCTTCAAAAACCAACTTTTTTTTCTGACTATTCGATTTCCCTGGAGGTTTGCCAAAAGGCATAGTTCATAAACGTGTACAGCACCCAGGCACATCAGGCACTGATCTGCAATTATCCCTTTATCAATGCTGTTTTCAACATTTCCTGTAAACAACCTGATAAATGTTTAGGCCAAAACAGGATTTAGAAAAATGTAAATGGATAGACTTTGCTCATTATTTGATATTGTGTAATGTCATAAAAATATGTTGTCTCACCATCTATGTAGGAATTTTTTTTTTTTTGTATATGCTAGGATCATTAAGTGTAGATGTAGGAAGCACTGCAAAATGCTGACTGGCGACAGCCTCATTAGCCTTTTAGTTTCTTAATCTAAATTTCACTCTATTGTTACCAATAATTGAGGCTGTCTTAGCACGATAACTGGTGAAGATGATTCACTTTTTGCTGAGATGCAATAAAATTAATTTACATTTTTATTCTGAGCATAAACATTTAAGACTCATCAACTATGGCCAATGTACACATGATGCTTCCATTAAAATGCAAACACAATACAGTTTAATTCATTAAATTAATAATTAATCAAATAATTCATTTATGTCAGGAGATTCATAAGGTATTTTGATTACTGAGTATGTGCACTTAAAGATTCAAGTTTTTAGCATTGAGTCAGTGCCAACTTTCAAGCTTTAGTCTTAAGGTCCAGGGTTGTACTAGCCCTTTATCACTACACAATGTAAAGTATTCCAACATAAAAAAATAAAAACTACAAAATACATTTACTATGTTGCTGGCCGGGATAAAATAATTGCATCCACTGAGCTATAGTTGGTCAACTTTCAGTCACAACCAAAAGTACATTTCTTTTGTGATATAAAAAGTTGTTTGACCTTTTTTTTTTTTTTGTTCTTTTTTTTTAGTGATGTCATAGTCAGAAAGGGAAAAAAAAAAACTCTTCAGAAGGAAGTGTTCTCAGTATCCTGAAAACCAAGTGTTTTGAACATAGGAATACTAGAACACATATTTACCTCATATGCTTTATTTTCTCACGTGTAAAATGATGATTAAAAAATAATTAATAGGACATAAAACATTTAAGTCAGAAAACAGAAAAGTATTATATGGCCACTTCAGTCAAAAGGCCTGAATTAATCCAGTTTACGAGCCTGTAAACCACCCTCACTTTCCTATACGTTCATTGCGAGACAGTATAAACTGGCTAACTTGCTGACCACTCCAACTTTAGATGAAAATATGGATTTGCATTTATTGTAGTATCTATGTACTGCGTATGGACTCAATAGATCATACTGATATGAGCAACCTTTTTATGTGCTCTTGAGTTTTACACAGTGAAGTGAGTGCATGAGCTGCAGTCATAAAATGATCAGCTGTAAGTAAGTATCTACCTCCAGTAGTGTCCCTGTACAGAGTATGTTCTAAAGACCTGATACTGAGATTACATTCAGTGTGAGCAATAGAGATTGTAAAATCTAAATTATATATATTGACTTTAAAGAGCATAGATTGGGGCTATAGCGAATTTCACTAAATGACAAAAAGTAAACTTGCATTGGTAACTCAGAGAACAGGGAGCAATGTTTTAGCAAATAACCAATTTTGACTTCATGGAATGATCTTTGCTTCCACCCATCACGTTGTATCCACATCCAAAATTGACTATTAAAATTAACTTGAAGCAACCCATTAATATGAAGGCAGGCTGCTGCAGACGCTGTATTTGAGTCAAATATGAGAGCAATCAAAGAGAACTACCCCCTCATCAATAAATCACAACAATCCCATCCATCTCTCTAGAGCTATGATGGATAGACATGGACCAGTCTAATTAAAGGATGAATTATGGAATGAATTCAATTCATCACTGTTCTGTCATTGCTATTAAATTCACATTCAGTCCTGTCTTTCTGTATTTGGGTTGTTCTACTTTGCTTCAACTATCAATCATAGATTGAGAAAAAACTAGTCCCAGCAGGGGATCTTGAGTAGTTTATCTGGGCCACACTGCTGTTAGAACAACTCAGCTTTATCAGTATCCATGCTAAAACATGCCTCATGCAGAATCCTCCCCAGTGTACACACTGTTGAACCTTCTTGACCGCATATGGCAACCAATATGGTGTTAGAACAAACATGGTGGGATTTCCTTTTGTGTGTGCATATGGAGGACTGCAAATTATCTCTCACTCCTCCACATGCACATGGGAGAAAACAAAATACACATACTGTAGAGGAACAAATATGGGCACAGGCATGCACTTATGGACAAAAACACTTGAGCATAATACCGTTTTGATGAAGATTGCCTGCATTGACTACACGCGTACAGAGCAGTAGCAGTGATATAGATTTCAAATAAGTGCCTATTACTGAAAAATGCATGTGCATTGTGAAGTGTTTATGAATGTACAGATTGAGGTCAACTAAGATGTTCTCTCAAAAGAATCTCATCACAAAAAGGAGGAGAAACAGAATATTGGCAAAAAGTGACTGCAACAAAATAAAAGCATAGGTGTTGACACTCTTCACTGTGCTTTTCTTCATCAGGGATGGGGAATGGGGGGGATCAGTTGTTGAATACAAAATCATCAATGTGTCAGCTCATTTCCTCTGCAGTATACTTTGTCATTTTAAATACATATTCTTGTAGCATGCAAAAGTGCATATGTGCTTGTTTTTTGTGAAAGTGCATTTGTAAATCTGCAAGTAAAAGTGGGAAATCTAATATACAGCAGAACATACAACAAAGAATGAGAGATCGGAGAAGGAATGCCTGAAGCTGTCACTGGAGCTGTGGAAAAAGTAGAGTGCAGTGCAGTGGGCAACCCATACTATTGCCCCCACAAAATTACAAAGACTCAAACAAATCTCCTGAATTTCAATATACAATCAAGATCATATGGCATCTTTTCATGAAATCTTAATAAAGTCTTTTTCTTTTTCCTTTTCCAATCTAATACATGAATGTTGACTCGCCAATGAGTGGTGTCAGCAAACAACCACATGTGGTAAGAAAAAGAACAATTCCATAGTCAAAAGTTGTGAAGTTTGGGTTGATTTTTTTTCTTTTTTCATTCCCCCGCCCCCATATTATTGTTAAAAAATATATATCAATATTGTTGGCTCCCACAAACAGTCCAAGTGTTGTGGGTTTAGTTTTTGGTTAGTTCCTGTTTTATTTTTAAGGGATGTGTCCCTGTGTTCAGTTATGGTTAGACTTCCCTTGCTCCTGTCTGCCCTGATTGATTGCACCTGTGTCTCGTTACACTGTTTGTATATCTTGCCTTGTCTTTTCCTTGCTCCCTGGCAGTCTGTACTAGCTGTCTCCCTGAAGCTGGTTTTGGCTGTAAGGTATTTTTGAGTTTTGTTGTATCCATTCTTGTGTTGCCTTTTTGTTTCATTAAAGGGTTTTTAATTTTGTACTCCTGCCATTCTTGTCTCCTGCATTGGAGTCCTGCCACAATCTGTTTGCCACATAACACTAAGTACAGTAGTTTGAGATGACTTATGTTTTGCCACTTTGAAGGAAGCCACCATCAAATGAATAATTTGAACAACTCCATCAATGGACCATTCCAGAGTTAAATAATCTCTAGGTCTACTTGAGATGCAAATAGTTTATGAATTGGAATGATTGAGATTATGCATGAATTACAACGGATTGGAATGCAAGTTGGATTTAATTTATATAAAAATAAAGTATTTCCTATGTAAGTTGCCCTTAGATGACTTTGTTGTGAATTGGTGCTACAACATAAAGTTTAATGTGGGACTCAAGGTTCTAACTCAAATCAATTCCTGTTTTGTTCCCTGAGGAAAAAGAAAATACATATAATCATCGTACTAAAAGATCTAGGTTTGTCTAACTCTCAGATGTTCCTTTAAAGCTGCCTGCACCAACAACAATCAAGATGCAAGGCCTTTGGTCCAATTTCTTATTTGTACTCAGCTAATATACATTTTAATGCTGGCAACAACAATAATGTCTTCTGAGCTTCCCTGTTGTGTGGTGTTCCTCAAGGTTTACTCTTTAGATCAATCCATTTTTATCTGGTTACATTGCCTCTGGATCAATTCTTGGCTGCCTTAAAGAAGACTCATACATGTTCAGATGAAACATTTATCTTTCATTGCTAGTAACTTTATTCTGTTGCTCTACCTCCATGAGTGTTTATATATGTGCACTAGTATATTGCTTTCAAAAAAAAATTTATGAAGTCAGATCCCAGTTATGTTATATATAATTTTGTCTGTCAGCATTGTTACCTCACAGTAAACAGGTTCCTGGTTCAACTCCTAGGAGTTTGCATGTTCTCCTTGTGCTTATGTGGGTTTTCTCTGGGTATTCCGGCTTCCTCCCATAGCCCAAAAAACATGCATGTTGTGATGATTGACAATGCTAAATTCCCCATAGGTGTGCATGTGTGTGCATGGCTGTTTGGTGACCTGTCAGGGTGTGCCCCTTTCTTTTGCCTGTAATGTACTGGGATAGGCTCCAGTAGATCCCAGTGCCCCTGTACATGATGAAGCAGGTATAGAAAATGGATGGATATATTCAAAATACTTTTTTTGTTTCTTTTTTAAATTATTTTTGAAAGAGCCATCAAATTATCATCCCCACTTTGAGGAATGTTGGTGTTTGATCAGTACTAAGGCCTACTTCTTAGAAACTGCATTCAGTCATTGGCCCATGTGTTTGAGATTCTCATTGTTTTGCTGTTACAAATTCTCCTGTCCTGATTTTGATTAGTCCTGAACCCAAGTGCCACTCACTGTTCAGCCTGACTCCACTCGACCCTGATTGGAGAGGCGACCATTCTAGCTCCTCAACCTCCAAACTCAGCTCACTGCTGTCACCTCATTTCAAACACAGTGTTAATATAATTCAGTGCAGGCTTCGACTTATTGTGAGCAGTATCCACAGAGGCTGATTTTTCTTATTCATGTTCATCTGCAGTATTTATTCTGTTGGCTAAAGAGATGTGCTTGTAAATTGTACTCCACAAACTTGGCTAAATGCTGTCAGCAAGAACTTGTTGTCATCAGACACTTTTTTTTCTGCTGCCTCAGAGTTGGACACCCTTATTTTTCTTTGACACACACACACACACACACATACACTACTTATCCTTTTTGTGTAGATGTTTTTTTTATTTAGGTGCATAGCTTTTCTGTTTCTGCTGTTTTTGGATACAAGAGATAAAGATATTTTATTAGATTTGTTGAAATCTTCTCTGATTTAATGACAAGCCTTTTCCTTTGTTTTTTCCCTTTTCTTTGTTTGCCATACTTCTGAGCAATAAATGAATTTAAACTCATGTTTTATTATGATAGAATACTTGTCCCTCACAAGCTTCATAGTTGCATTTTTTTTCTCCCATTAGGTTCCAAATACCTAAATCAAGTGGCTCTAAAATCAATAACCATTCAAAATGCAGCTGCCAGACTATTACTGGTGATCTTATGTCCCTCCACTGGTTTATTTTAAAGTTCAACAGAAAGTACAAGATCCTGTTGACCACATATAAAAGCACTACATGACTTTGCCCCCAGGCACAGATCTGATCTTCTCATTCTTCAGTCTACCCTTCGACCATTCAAACACTCAAATTTAGCCTTTACCTATTCCCTGTTCCCACAGCAAAACAAATAGCTCCACCTCCTGTCTGTGTGTGTGTGTGTGTGTGTGTGTATATATATATATATATATATATATATATATATATATAATGTGTGTGTATATATATATATATATATATATGTGTGTGTGTATGTTATATATGTGTGTGTGTGCGTATATATATTGCATAAAGCTGAACCTTTCAGTTCTTTCAGCAGCTCATGCATATACTGTAGCACCAGTAAAACTCTCTTGGGATCTGTCTGCAAGCTTTATGCTGTGATATTTAGTCTTTAAGCAGCCATGGGGCTCTTGAGTGTTGACATGACTGAATTTGCAGTGGATTTGCTGAGGTGAGTCAGAGGTCACACTGTATGTGGCTTTGTTCTGCCCACCAGTGATTCTAACCTTTGCTGTGCTTCATTAGTAGCAGCGACTGTCTCTTGGGTTGGAACAGGGTGAAGGAAAATGAACAGCTGGACTGATTTCCCGTCCCTCTGCAGTGCGATGCTGGGGGGCAAATTAACTGTCATACATAAAACAAGCTTGTTTTTTTTTTTTTTTTTTTTGACGTCCAACATTTCACTTGAATAGTTTTTGTAACACACTCATATGCTTATGACTGCACAAGTTGTCTCCTTTGTCAGTATGTCTGGCAAGCTTGTGACTGGAAAGATGCCAGTTTGAAATCCCTGAACTGCTTGGAAAGATGTAGGAAGGGAATGCTGATAAGTAATTCTCTCCATTTTTCTCAGTTGCTTCCACTGAAGTGCCCTTAAGCAATACAATGAAACCCCAATTGTTTCAATAAAATACACTCATATATCAACATTATTGCATTTTGCACCTCTCTGTAGCCAACAGGTAAGTTTTACACAGGTAGGAATCAATTGCAAAGTGAAAAGTTTGCTTTCATTTTCTATGACTAGATAGACCACAGTAGTTTTTAAGGAGGAAATATTAATTAGAATAACTTTATTTTAAACATTTATTTTAACCTTTTTATTCATCTGTCTAGTCATAAAAAGTTACATGGGGTAGCTGTGATTGAGAAGATACTCTAATAGGGAGGATGTTTGTCTAATTTTTTTCCCCCTATAAATAAACCTCATAATGACCCTTAATGTTGTCAATGGTAGGTGAATGTGTGCATGTTATGGAAAAAGCCAGTAGTCAGGGTAATTGGAGTCCACTAATCTTGAATTTAATGACCAAACATATTTCTGAAAATTAGCTTGACATTAATGGGAAGATAACTCTTGCTGCATTATATAGATTGAGGATGCAAATTTTGAATTTAAGATTTAAAATCAAGAGGCTTGCATTACAAGGTATATAATGTTTAAAAAAAAACAAAAAGGTGTATGATGTAAAGGCAAGAGTGCCAAAAAGTTTCAACTGAAGATGAATTCTTGTCTGATTAGCCTAAAAGCTACACTGCACTCTAAAGTGAACTCCTCTCAAAAGCTGCATAGCTGTTTAATTGTCACTTCCACATTTACTGTTCATTACAGTCACGACTAATCTGTTTATTGTTGAACAACGTGAACAAGAAGCATTCTGACTGAATATGGATTTTTTTTTTGCTGTGATGGCACCGAAACATGCTACATGAAAATCACCAAATAATTTGATGGTTCTTTGTGCTAATGAAGTGCATTCCTTACTATCAGCTGTCCAACAATGAAGAAAACTGATACAGGTGGAGTCAAAAATGTAATACTGTTTGAATGGGAGCGCTCAGCTCAATCTATTCCTGCTATTAACTCTCCTTTGTGGCCCTCCACAGTTGATGGAAATAATCTAATTCCGGAATAAAATATGTTTTTTTTTTAATCTAGCTATGGTTTCCTCCCATGTCTACCCAGTGTGACCCATCTGCAGTCAGCAAGGTTTTATATCAGCCATGCAGCAATCATCAATACTATGAGAATTTCTAAAACTCTGTGTGGTATACTACCTTTTTTTAATTCACATTATATGAGGGGTTGAGGTTTTCACACTAAGAGGACCTTAACAAGACTAAGAATACATAAAGTAGCTTCAGTCTCAGTTTTATTCTCTTCTATAAATATGGATGAATGCTGTTGTGGGCCAGATATCTGTAATGAACTGAGTTGTATTTTTGAAGTCTCTTGAGTTGACATTTGATGTGATATGGCCCTATATCAATAAATTGAATTGAATTAATAATGCTGAATTGAAATGCTGTATTAGATATGTTGACACAGAGGTTTTGTTACTTTGTCACTACATTTTCTTTACCATTAACCATCCATGATGCAACACGGTCCACCCATCTCACAGTACAGGCTGCATGAAGATGATCCACTAATCCTCCTAACTTCACTCAAATGCAGGTGGTCTGTGGTAAGAGATCAGTCCCTGATGACATTTAAAGATGGTGTAGTATAACTCATCAAATAATGTTTTAGCAGGTATGTACAAAATGGCATGGATAACAAAGACAAGGGTGAGTCTCTTTTAAGGCAAAAGAAACACTAGTACCATATGTGATTTCAATTGTCAGATTTTTTTTTTCTACTGAAGAGCGTTAGCTGTCTGATTCCTTTGGTGATATACAAAAGCTACAGCTGCAAGACAGAATTAAGTAGTTATCATGTAAGTACATACATCAACATGTAACTTTGTCCATCTATCATTGTTTATTGGACAAAAGTATTGGGTACACTTTTACTTCTTCCATATGATTTAAGAGGATAACTAATCATCAGCTCTTGATGAGTCATTAGCATTTGTACAGACGCCTATGGCAGCAGATTTCTTGGGAGTTTGCTGACGCAGAACATTCAGGTGTGTGTTAACACAATGCCAAAAGGAAAAGCATTAATAAAGGTCTTAGAAAAGAAAAACCTTGTGGTTGGTTAGTCTGGAAAAGGCTGAACAATCATCTCCAAACATTTAAGGTTGAATATCTCATAGTGGGACAATCATGGAACACAGTCAGGACCATTGCCAAATCTTCCCAGGGGTGGACACCCCAGCATTTTTTTCACAAGCTAAGACCTTGCAATTATGACAAAAAGTACAAAGAAGTCATAAGAAGTCATACATCCCAAACTGTGTAGGCCAGTACATTTACATGGTATCCCCGTAGTGACATATTGTTTCTTGGGGAAACGGATCACCTCAAGTTAAAGAGTAATTGTGTAAGCAAGAGACATCTTACAGTGTTAGAGTTGAGTCAAAGTTGAGCAGGTATGCTCCAGCCGCAGGTGAGCAGCTGAGATAGAGGCGGGGACTTATTTGCATAGTACTATGCATATTTAATGAGGCAAAGGTGTTGAGTTACATCTGAGCCATTTTAAAGCATGAAGGAATAATTTCTTTGGTAAAACCTTCCTAAGATGCAGTTTTTATTAGTAGTATGTGGGGAGATTTTATTAATTCCAGAAAAAAGTGCTTTAAAGGTCAATTAAGGCTCTTACAAATTTGTCTTTCTGCTCTGTCAGGTCATGGCATTCATATGGAATATTGGTAAAGTTGGCTTCTTTTCACAGAAACACCTATATACAAATCCATCCCATGCTTTCCACTTTTTTTATTTGATGTTAAATGATGTTAAGCTGAATGTGTGTGTGTGTATATATATATATACAGCATTGCATCTGGAGCGCAGTTAAAACAGGTGCTGGTGGAAGTAGCTCCAAGCAAGGTCTGTTTAATTATTATTTAAACTGATTATGTAATTGGTTAGTTTTTCACTTGAATCTATTGAAATCTTTGTAAGACTGAGAAAAGGTCCACCCTGAATCTTAAAATCTGAAAACCACATCACCACCAAAAAGTATATAGCTGATTATCAATAGTGTATGTGTGTGTGTGTGTGTATGTGTGTGTATATATATATATATATATATATATATATATATATATATATATATATATAT
>JAOWBL010001247.1:0-15709 GCA_028564865.1 Zenarchopterus dispar | reverse complement strand
GTATGTATGTATGTATGTATGTATGTATGTATGTATGTATGTATGTATGTATGTATGTATGTATGTATGTATATGTAACCAGCAATCAACATTTTTATTCACCATTTTTGATAATAATAGTAATAATTGAGATCATTTGTGAAATTTATACAGTAATTGGTGATGCTTAGACAGAATATTCCTATTGATGACTTAACAATAAAAGATGGGATCTTGATTTTACCAAATTTCAGAAAGAAGTTTTAAAGTCTAGTGATAAAATGTTTTCCCTCCTCTACAAACTAAAATGGGATTGGGGTTAAAAATCCTCATAAGGCAAGAATATGGAGGGGAAAAAAGCAACGTTTGTTAGTGACTCATCCTGAAATTCATGCGCAGTTAAGCAAGACAAGACTGACATAATATCATGTGTTTTTACTGACCTGTGAACTAAAAGACTGTGTAAAGTTCATGTTGTTGATAAGACAAGTAATAGACTTACCAAGATGGAAATTAAAATGCAGAACAAAGCCTAAACAAAGGAGCTCCACAAAAAAAAAAGACAAACAAAAGAAAAAACCATGAGGCAGCAGATCAGAGAGTACAAATAGCTTTATGTCAGTTGCATATGAAGAATGCTTTATGTTATGAACACTGGAAATCATATTCTGTGAGAGCAAATATACTATTAATAATTTTACTTATTTTTTTTTTTCAGATGTTCCCTGAATAAAAAACAAAGTGAGGTTAATAGATGTGTATGTGTTAATTGCACATTCAAAGCACTTTAACAATTTAACCTATTGTTTCATCTCACTGAGGTCTGAGTAACGATACCAGAAATGCAAGAGACAATTTGAATGAAAAACAGCATTACCATTTACACTCTATATCAGTGTTGGCTAAGTTGTGACTAAACCCACAGTGGATTTAGTCACCTAAAATTTGACTGAAGCTAAATTAAGTTAGATGACAAAATTATGACTAAAACCAAGTCAAATCTGAGTCAAAAAGACCAAAAATTATGCTGCAACCATGACTGTGCATGCAAACAACAGAATTAATAGCACATACTCTGACATCAGGAACAGCAATGACAGTTTTGTTTTCTGTTGTTTTGCATGTTCACACTGCAAAACTAGCCTTTAATATTTTCCCACTGCAAGAATCCTTCAGGAAGTTTGTTTAGAGGCATCTAAAGCTACATTAATGCAAGGGCAAAAGATCAACAAGGTCTCAGTTGAGCAGATAATTTATGGTAAGACAGTGAAGGCAAGATAATTTAAGCTCTATAAAGACAAATTAAATGGAAATCTGTTCTTTTTTTACTGGCAGAACAAGTTGATATATATTGGGAGAGTAATGCTCCTTTAAAACCAAATGCAGCAAATGATGATGGCCCCTTGAGAAAAAAATGAGGACGTATTTCAAAGTTGTGTTATACATTTTAGGGAATTTAAACAGAAAAAGTTTCATCTATTCAACCTCCTCTGCATAGATACTCGTGTCTATTAGCTTCCTAAGTCCTTGTCACAGCACGCTGCTTTGTCGAGTACATCAGAGATCAGAGTAAGTTTTACTTTCTACAAAAAAAAGAGCTTTCCTAAGTGAAATCTGGAAACACCTGAAGTCTGTGCAGATAAACGTTCCCATTCCTGGTCAACAGCAGAATTACAGAATAGTGGAAAATGCCCCAGAAATCCTCCCATTTCTCCAAAGCATAGGTAACAACACAAATCCCACAAGTGTTAAAGAGGAGAAAAAGTGCTAAAGAAAACAACTACAAAGCTGCTGTGTGAGAGAGAAAGGACAGCTGCTCACTAGATTGCTTTCCGCAGGGGCGTCTCACTCCATCACTACTGCACCAGTGAGCACATAGAGGAAGACGAACTGCATCAATCAAACACCACACCACAGGAAACTCAAGCTCTCGGACCCTTGGGAAAAAACTTTGGCGACGGTGCCAAAATGCATTAGAATATCAACAAATGGGCCTTTGGTTTGAGTAGCTACATTTGGAGCGTAGAAGTAAAAATAAATAAATAAATAAACAAATATTCAGCCTTCCTGCTGATATCAGTGGGTGCACTTCCTTGCTGAATCCAGACTTAAACTCTGAAGGGCACAAAACACAACAAACAGAGAAAATGAGACTCAAAACCTGACGTCCTGCTGCGATTCAGAATCATGAACCAAAATGGTTTGTGCTGATCAAACCCTGCAACAAACGGCTGATAAGAAAAAGTGGCAGGAAATGTCTGTCGCACGCAAAAGATGTGCACCTGTAACTCCACACAGCTGGTCTCTGCTTAGATCTACTTGTGAAAGTATTTGACACGTTCAACACTGAAACTAAACAGGAAAAAATAGCCCACAATAACGTGATAAAATGCAGTTTGAAATTTCCGCCGCTCACAACAGCAACTGTGTGCACTAATGAGAGTGGAAAAAAAGACACGGAGAAGATAAGGGAGCCACATCCCAAATTTGGAGGATAAAACAGAGACGTGAGCTGAGAGTGTCATCTGACGTCCAAATAATGGAACCTGAAGAAACCGAAAGGCTTCGATCAATTCAGTCTTTCCTAATGTTTACGCTGCTGGAGAGCAAGTTGTCTCACAGCTCAAGAACTTTGGTGGTTTTCTCTTGACAAAAAATAAAATAAAATATATCAATGGGTGGGTTGTGATAAGTTAATTTAAGGGGTAAGCTCAAAGTGATATATATATATATATTACTTGGGAACACTTTGACAACTGTGAATAAGTCGGCATGTGAAGTTTAATTTTTTTTTTCTTTTTTGTCTGTTGTAACAACTTGACAATAAGAAATTCAAAGATAATCTCCTCTAACTTCATCATAACAGGTTTTAGGACATGATGTAGCCTTGTCTGTTAGAACCTGACTGTCACACTGTGGGGGCTTTGGTTTTTCCTAGTCTCATGATAAATTAAACCAGATAATTAAGGTGCAACAGCAGCCAAAGAACCCAAAGCAGTATACAATAATTTAATTAATAAGGAAAGTAAAAAGCAATAATAAGGAAAGATTTCTGGACTCATCAATTGTAGAAACAACTCACCAGCCAGCAGCCGATAGTCTACACTATGGCAATCAATAAATGGCTATTATTCCAGGAAATGGAGGCATGAGAGCACAAACCTGTGGTTGAGTCAATCTTTTGGAAACATCACTTTTTTAATTTGACACTTGGGGCCTTTTGCTTTTGCTCCACTGTCTCCATAGACTGTTCAGCAGTGTGGCTCATTGATATAAATGTTTGTATAAATTCTGCATCTTATTAAAAAGTGTTTGAAGAGAATGTGAAGCAAGAAATAAAGTCTAGCAGAGGAGAACGCAGATCACAGGATAGAATTTTTTTTATGAAGAACTGGCAAAAATTCCTCAAGCTTATCAAAGATTGGTGGACAATGAGGTGGATTCCTCCAACATGTCATTTCTGCTAAAGCTTCACAGGCCAACGGTGCCCTCAGCTTTTCTACGTAAGGACATAAGATCTGCTGATAACTTTGTTGGTTTGCACACTGGTTCATGCAAAAGGTCCAGGGTTGTAACCTAATGGTCGACATGAGGTTTCTCTAGGTACTCTAATTTCCTCCCACAGTTCAAAGTAAGGTTAACTGTGGAGTGCAAATTGATTGTGAGAGTGAGCCTGCATGGTTCCCTCTCTGCTTGTGTTAGTCTGAAATGTAGTGTCCCTCGCATCTGGGATACAATGCATCCCTGACAGCCAACCTATCCATTTAGAAATTATAAATAAAATGTATTAATTTCAGTTTGTTATACCCAGCAGCCTTGTTGTTTTTAAACCACATATCATCATCTTCTCGTCTACACCCACTTTTAGCCAGCGCATGTACTGCAGGACATGCAGCAAAAATACAAATAAGTGCTTTTCAGAATGAGATACCAGTTGTTTTTCATTTCAGATGGGACCTGCTACTGCTTGACCTGAAAAGCATGTTGTGTTTTTGGCAGTGCAGTAATCTACATCAAAGCATTAAATATAATGCACTGACATTATGCAGATTCTGTGTCCAGATGTTTATTGTTCTCAAACATGGACATTTTGAACAAAGCCGGCTGAATAATAGTGATGGTTCACCAAAATACTCTTGTCATCGGCACCATGGTTTCCACCGAAATGTTTAGTCTTTCCCACACAAAATGTACCCCATGGAACTGAGCCCATACTGAAACAACCTTAACAAATCGAAGTTTATTTGGCAGACAACCCTAACCCTCCCTTGATAAGCTAGGTGCACAGGAGCATCGCCTCATTAAATAATTGAATGAGATAATGATAGTAAAGGCCAGAATCCTTCATGGGTCCCCCTCTTTTTATTGGCTGTGACCAGCAATGGTGCCTTTAAACCTTAAAGGCAAGGTTCAAAAATCCTCTCTGCTGCAGCCTTCAAAGACAGGTGGGATCTTAATATAAATGCCGGAATGTGACATGCTTCATTGTGAGCGCGAGTGTTTGTGGTACGATTCTTGTGCTGTATGCATATGTGTGTGGGAGGCGGCGTTGTGTGTCTGTGCGCTCCTCTGTGTGTACAAATGAGTGGGTGGATAAGTGCATGCATGGAAATGTGTTTCTGTGTGTCGGTGTCAGTCTGCGCGTAAACACTTTTTTTCCTCTTTTAGGTCCCATCTCAAATGTGCATCAGCTGAGTTTGACCTTTCAACAATGTCTAAAACACCAAACAGGAAGAGGATTGTGAGAACTGTGACAGAGATCAGTCCTCTCATTTCTCCTTTTTTGATCCCCAGGGTTTACCTCGTGGCCCTTTATTACTCCAGAACAGATTTAGTTGACCTTGTGCACTGTGAAACTTCTCTGCTGAAAACTTTATAGTATCATGAGGAGCATAATTAATTGAGTGATAAATAATTAATGCAAACATTTCTGCACTGATACTAAAGGCCTCTCCTGTGTAGATAATGGTGGAGGAGGCTATGCTTCAGTGGCTGAGTCTGTGTCTGGAGGAAATAACGAGTGACTGACAAAAGCACAGCACAGCCAAACTGATGTAAATAAAATACAATTTTTTTTTTTTGTTACTACCTTCCTCCTTTAACAACCCTTGCAGTCCTGCAGGAAGAGGACAAGTCAGTGGATTAATCCCGGATATACCATGTATAGTGAAGTGTAATTAATAGCTAGAAACTTTGCTGGCACTGCCAAATACAAATACACTGTCTGTGGGTTAAGTTGGGCGGAAAACATTTCAGCCCTTTGAATTGCAGTTTGGGTGATTTGAGTACATCTGGAGTAAACAAAGAAAATCCATTGCAGACGTACCCCCCCCACACACACATAAATATGTATTCTTAAAGAAAGACTGGGCATATTTCACACCATGCACAAGCTCCTTTAAGGCCAAGTAGAGCCTGGTGAGGTGAAAATGAAAAACACAGCACTAGTAAATATGACAGTTTACAACAACCAATTTCACAGAGCATAAATTTCTGATCATTTTACCTTTTCTTCCCATTACAAACTCACTTAGAACAGTCTGTACAATCTAATGTTCAGAAGCGCCATTCTAAATTACTAAATACGCATCAAATCTCATCAAACCTTCCATTTATGTAATTTATAGTCTTTTTAAGTAATTTATAGTCTTTTAAATAGTTGCAAATGTTTATTTGTAGTGTTGGTTGCAGAGGCATTGTTGGAAGATCTTGCTGATCCATTTAATAGATTAATTTCTATGTCAGTTGTTTTCTGATCATTATTCCAAAATCGAAGACACCAAATATAACATATCCACTCCTCTGATATACACTGAAACATCACATTCATATTTGCTGTTGTTTTTATAACTTTTATATATTTTTGTATGACTTGAGATGTGAGAGGATATACGACTTATGTATGTGCAAACAAATTCACAGTGGTTGACATTTATAAAACCAGAAGAATACAGATGCACCACCTTGTAAATCTGACAGAAACATAGGTCTGTCACAATTATGAATTAACTGTAAAATCACAAGGATTGAAGATAATCCTGATTATGTGTGCATTTTCATAATAAATCAGCTTCATTCGCCTATTACGAAAACACCTGGGCGTGACAAAGAAAAATGTGAATTTTTCACATTGGTTTATATTTGTGAATGAGCTGACTAACCTGACGTGTTTAATGGATTGTATTTCAGTACCATCTGGAAAACCCTCTTTAGAAACCATTTGGAAAAGGGGCTGATACTTTTGAAAAGTACACACCAGATGACTGGAAACATCTGTCTCTGAAAGTCAACCAATCAGATCAACCAGCAAAACCAGTCAAGTGAATAGGAGGTGTCATTTGTGCTCATAAAACCCACCTGTAGCAATTACAAGCTGCTGATTTGTCCCAGTTGTTGTGTTGCAGTCATAAATGGATAGATTGGGAATTGATATGATTTTAAAAATCTTTAAAAATCCAAATGCTTATTCAGGTGAAACTGACTTGAGTGACTGACTGAATGACTGACATGTTCTTTTACCATCGGTTTAATCAGGGAATCATGTATAAGAAGAACTGTATAATTATAGCAGCATATCAAAAAGAAAACGAAACAGAAAAGCATCATAAATCCCAATGGTTTGCATGACAATTAAAAGTCATGACAGCTCTAAATGAGACATTTTTGTGTGCAGTTTTAGTCATAAACACACACAGAAACAATTGACATCTGCTTTTGTGTTCATGTTCATCACCAGAGATGATAAACTACTGAACCAGTCCAGCTTTGAAACGTGATCAACAGTGACAACTTGTGACAACTTGTGACAGAGCAAAGAAAAAAACAAAAAAGGACCCATAAGCATAACTTAGATTGATGCGTCTGTTAAAGCAACATAGAGTACAAAAGTAACTTGAAAATCATTTGTTTTCAATCAGGAAAAATGTTTACTTAGGTGCTTAAATCAACTCCTACAGCAGCTCTTGGCAGAAATATCCCTCCTGAAGGCGAGGTCGGAAAGCACAAACAACGGGGCAGCAGTCAAGTGAGGTGAACGTGAACTCACATAAGTCTGATGAAACTATCATCGTGCTACCTACAGAAATAAAATGACCAGCCATTTCAAAGACTTAATATGATGTGCTTACCTATGTGTTTTAGTTTATATTCTAGGTAACTGAAAGATAAAACAATACTGAGCCAAGTTTTAGCAGTTAGATTTTAAAAGCTTTACAATAACATTATAGAAACTGAATATGGTTGTTAATCATGTCCCTGTTAAACCGTATACATTAATGATTAGCTCAGTCCATGCTTCGTCCTCTTTATCAGCGTTTTATTTTGATAGGGAGGATAAACACACCTCACCTCTGTTGTGCTTGTGATTTTATCTAAACCTTTCCAATGTTTAGAGCTGATTGATGGCCCTACTTTATCTACTAAAAGCAATTAAACCACTGCAAGTTGCACAAAATTTGATCTCAAGGGGATTCGGGCAACAACCCTCAGAAATGACATCACAACAGATTTTCTCTGAAATCTAAGGTAACAGCTGTCAGCAGGAGAAATGAAACCCATCACGCAGTTATCAAAAGCAGCCTAATAGATCTTTGCAGTCAAATCTCCCTCAGCTGTCAGTCCGGTGCTATGAGGAGGAAAGTAATAAGAAATGTTATTACTTATCAAGCTTTCTTTAAATTTTCTTGCAGCACGGCAACAAAAAGCTGCTTTTTCTCCATGGTCTGCTGGGCCGCAGCTGATGACTTCGCCGAAACATCCTAAACTAAAAACGTAAAGCTGAACAGTCAGCGTTTTTTTTCCAACGGGAGCAGGGGACAGACCTGTCCTGAAGAAGTGGGGGAATAAAACGATACAAGCGACAAGGAAATTGACTGCCACGAGACACGACAATTTCCTGAATAGTTTCAAGTCACAGGCAGGAAATAAATCCAGCAATATCCCGAAGACGTCTGAGAAAATTGTCTAAAGAATGGCTTTATTTATTTTTTTGTTTGTCTTAAGTTTCACGGACAGGTGGCATGTCTATGCTGCGGGCATTTTTGGCGAATTAAAAGACATCTGTGAATAAGAGGCAGATGAGGCTTTTTAGTTGGATGCATTTGTGCGGACATGAGATCTCAGCTTCGTTGAGTGAATTTAAAACCTGCGGATACGATGTAAACAGGAGTGGAGACCATTTTCTGATCGCATCACATTTGGTACTGTAAAACTATCCACATTCACCACAAACAAATTAGGTACTTGCAAAATTGTATAATTTCCATTCATATTATATGGTCTTTTGTTTTGACTAGATGTAATTATTATTATTATTATTTGAATATGTGAACTCTAAGCAACATTTGTACTGTCGATTTAGATGGTGACATTGTCTCCAACCCTAAATCAGAGAACGTCCATGTCGCATGCACAAACACGGACAACCCGAGAAGTGAAAAACATCGCGTGAGGGGGCAGCACAGAGGAATAGCAGACCTGGGACTGCAGTGAAGCCGAATCTGACCGCAAGATGTGCAGGGTCATGACAAAGTCAGCAGGAAAAAGATAGAGCTCAGTGGATTTACGTTTCAGAAACATGTCAGTCAAATTCCAGAGACTGACATTCCTTATGTATTTGCGTATTTGGTGACTGTCGATGGTCAGCGGATCAGCTAAAAGCATTGAGGGAACAAGATGGCTACTCTGCATGTGGTCAGATTTGACGTCATCGCAGTGATTCAAGTCTTCGTACCTCCACTTTGGAGCTGCAACAAAATCCACCAGCTTTTGTTTTTTTCTTCCCACAAATATATAATTCCATTTGCAGTCAAATGTTTCTCCTTGATTTTCTGAAAACCATGTTGGTTGGTAAACTCTTCTTTTCTTAAATTTTTGAGATGATACTGAAAATGCCCAGATCCGGTCTGATGCCAGCTGTCGCTGGGTTGCCCGTTTTTTAATATATTTTTTTTAACTTAAAGATGTTGACTTTGCATCTGTGCACACATGCAAGGTAGCAGGTAATTGTCCATGTGAGATGTATTTTGACCAGCAGTAATAATCCAGACTGGCACGAGGTCGGAGCTCTCAGGATGCAGGATATGAATGTACGCTTTTGAGAATCTTAGTGTTTTGTTAACGTCACATTGAGAGTAGAAAACTCCCTCAGCTGCTTTAGTTGAGTCAAAGGCGACCAACTCACCATAACCTCTCAAACACATCACAAATCTGTCTTTATAACTTGTGGTATTTATAACTTGTGCAATCAGTGTCATCAGCTATTTCTGGTAAATTGATAATGCTTCCTGATCATTATCATATATGCCAATCCTGCATGTGTATTATCAGTATTTAGCAGCGCATGTTGAATGTGAGTTATTACTGTATATGAATGTCGTTTCTCCAGTGAACTATTATCTGTTTGGAGGACAGATAGTACTTGTGCTTGTGTCTGTCTCTGTCTTCGTGTCTGTCTCCTCCTATTTACTGAAGCTCTCTTTCTCCATCCATCTACTTCTGACAGCAGCAGCAGCAGCAAACTAACCCACTACTGTGAGTTCACGCGTTACAACTTCATCTTGTAAATTGACTTTGAGCTTGTGCTCCATTTTTTATACGCATTCAGAAAAAAAAAACATAAATTATTTTTACACATGCAGCTTTTGAGTATTGTGTTCATTCATTGTTCTTTGGCGTCTATAAGCAAACGCACAAGAAGCAAATCTCTCACGCTCATCCTCTTCAAGGTGAAGCTGTCAGTCTAGTATCCTGCCAGAAAGCAGAAAGGGAACAAAGTGCTGCATCGTAGCTTTGCAGTATACGCAGAAAAACAACTACTAGAATGTCAAAAAGATTTGTTGGTATTTGAGTGCACACTTCACTGGTTAGCTAGGGCTTTCAAGTCCTCGAAGACATCAGGTCGACCTCTCCGCCAGACAGATGCATCAACAGCAATCGTAACACAGGCTTGAAACAATCCTACAATTGATCATATCCAATGAACTCCTACAGTGGATAAAACACTTCAAATCTCTTAGTTAGGGAAATCTGTATTTAGTCATATTTTATGTTCAATGCTGCATTTAGAACCCCTTTATAAGAAAACAAGGAAACCTGGACTCTGTTCTGATTAAGAAATGGAAACACAGCTAAAGTAATCTATTTTAATGCAGAAAAGCAATCCAAATATTTAAAGTGAAACAGACTTGACTCCAGTGTATGTCTCTGACTGACACTGTGGAAATCGTGGTTAAGGATACAACTTATATTGATAAAAAGCTTATGGGAAGCTAAATCCCTTTGCTCATCCATCAACGACTGCAGCGGCTGCACTGTGATTTTTGAATACCATGCAACTCTCACCTTGGGGAATTCAACACTTGTAATAACATTAATACGGTCACTATCTGTGGAAATGGAACAGACTGAAGTATCAATATTAAAGCACTTGAGATGTAAACAAGCACTCAGTTTCAATCCAGCATTTATGTGTACAGGCACTGCCACATATTAATCAGGCCATCTGTCCACAGTTGTAAGAAGCCAGAAAATGACCGCGAAATACACTCGTCCACAAATGTGTCTGGCTCACATCAAGTCTTGTTCAGGATCCCGCCTGAAATCACAACAAGAAGCCTCCTAATAGTTGGGTCACTGAGTCAAAGCGTGTCACGGTGCTCTGTAAAGAGAAAAAACCCTCAGGTCAGGCTGAAAAAACCTGTTACAAGGATTGCTGCATCTGGGTGTGTCACAACCTCGCACAACAAAATCCCCACTGCACCACCGGCAGATGAGAGAGAACGGAGACTGCATAAACTGCAGTAAAACTAATCTAAGTGTGTGAGTTGTGCACGAGTGGCCATATGAATTATGAGAAATCATAGAGTCAAACATATGGTGATGCTGCAGTCGCCACTGTTACCTAATCAAAAAGCTTGTTTTTTTTTTTGTCTTCTTCTTGCATCCCTCTTTTGCTTTCCACACACCAGCTACAGAGAGGCTCATGTAATCAATTACATATAACAAACTCGCACTGCAATATAGCAAGAGCAACATAGAAAACAATCTCAAACAGCTTTGTGCACTCTGTCTGTAATTTATGAAGGAATAACGGCACAATGCAGCTGCCTCGTTGTTTGCTCATCCTTGTTGCTCTCTGCCAAGTGACGCCGATGTTTGGGGACAGTGACTGAGGTGCGCCAAGATTCTCACACCTACATACTACTGTGGGGCTAATTTTGTGCTGGGGAGGGGCATGATGCATTTGTGCTTGGGATTTTAGCACACAAGAGTAAAAATAGAACCATTATTGCAATAATTATAGGGGCTTGATAAAGATTTAAAGAGATGACTTGCTTTTGTGAAAACAGATTATCCAATAAAGCACAGCCAAAAAAAAAAAAGAATACAACAGAACCACCATCCCTAAAGACTCAGATTTAGTGTACTTTGCTTGAAATGTGAGGTATATAAAGGTGTTCATTAGACACCCAGCTACTCTATTAATCAAGATAAGATGCCTTTGGTGCTTGGATGCAGCTGAGGCTGACTCGAAAGCTGATCATGGTGGCTTTGTGATGGATTGTGTGTATCCTGTGGTCCCCAAATAAAACCTGTTCTCCCTGGACTGGGCTATCCCCAGTGGCACAGAGCCATGAGAAATTAGCAGCGTATCGTCCCCATATCTCTCTGCCGTGACATTAATCTGTAGACTCTTTCACCGTAACACAACTTGTGCCGGGAGGAGAAGCGTGCAGAATGACTCATCATTTTGTCTTTTGGAGACACATGGTGGAGCCAAACAAACATGTGGCATGTGCATCCTCATCAAATGCTCCCATTGTAACCTGTAACTAAATGTCTGCATTTAAATAAGGAGGACTGTAAGCGAAGCATAAGTGACTATTTTCTTTAACCGTGTTGTTCTAAATCAAATGTGAGACTCCAAAAATTGATTTTATTCATTGTGGATAATGCTGTTTTACCCATTTATCCCTGTGTTAGGAAAACTGAAAATGTGGAACAACATGAGGTCAGATCTGACCATCTACATGGTGATATGAAGATGAAAATCCAGCGTGAGTCTCTTCCAAAACTTAAGTAATAATTATCAAGGAAATAACAATATCACCGGATTTTTACCAAGTCCTCAGACTAAGTAAATAAAAGCTCAGATTAAAAACTCATGACATATTATATTATATCAGTATTTGTTTATAAAAGCTAAGCTAAATGCAGAAGTTAGTCTGTAAAACTTACTGCTTTAATAAGAGTTGAGAGTGTAAGTAGCTGCCAGGTACTGCAAATGAAATGCGTTTCATTTATTGATCATCAATAAGTGTGACCAACTCTACGAATGCCAACTGTCTGGCAGTTTGCTGACCTGGAGTATTCAGGTATAACACAATGCCAAGGAGGAAAGACATCAGCAATGACTTTACAGAAGCAATTGTGACTGCCTATTGATCTGGGAAAGATTACAAAGCCATTTTCAATCAATTTAGAGTCCATCATCATCTCCACTGAGGAAAATCATTCACAAGTGCAATAACATTCAAGGCTGTTGCCAATTTACCAGAAGCAGATGCCCTGCAAGTTTACATAGTTTATATAAGTAAGTAAGTAAATAAACAAATAAATACATAAATAAATAAATCATACACACACACACACACACACACACACACACACACACTATAAATAGGTCTGCAATTTTCACTATAGCTTCACAAAACTGGATGTATTCTGTTTCAAAGCTTCAGAGCTTTAAAACAGCCTTTTCTGACATTGCACACTGCCAGCAGAGCAGAACCAAAGCAAAGCAGAGTTACTTTCCACTTTGAATGTAGATAAATTACATCCTGCCTTATTTCAAAGGGCTTACAGAAGTGTTGCAGGTATGATGGTGGCACCAGCATTGCAATAGAGATTATGTTCTCCCTACTGGAGACAAATGTTAGTAAAAGACTTTTTAAAAACTAAAAACATTAGTATTGCCCTCTCTATCTAATGGTAGGAATCATTTGTTATGCATACAAGTCCCATTTATCTCCATATCATTTCATGTTAGTGATGGGGCAACAGACCTACATCAAAATAAACTGATATTTTAAGACTCAGAAATGTTATTCTGCTCAAGTGATAGTGTGGATAGGGTCCCTACAGACAAAACAAGACCATTTTACCTTCGTATGTGTACAAAATGTGTATTAAAAAAGACAACAGGTTATCTATGTCCAGGCTGCAATCTTGTTATAAGTCCACACAAGTCAAATACCAATATTGCGCAAACTGCTGTAAATAGACACAGAAAAGAGAATAGTTTGAAAAAACTCCTTCCAGCCACAAGAATAATGCAATCTGACAACAGACATTTACGTATAGATGCAGAATAACAGAGAATGTACTCCTAATATGCACAGTTGAATATTTCTTTCTTTATTTTTTTTTTGGATTAACTAAAGTTGTTAAACTGAATTAGTTGAGTACAAAGCACTGTATTACACTCACAAACGGCTTTGCTTTGCTTTACATTACTTTGCTTTCAAATTCATTCAAAAACAAAGTTTACATGACACAACCAGAATTATCCTTGAAATCCAGTCCCTGTCAGTTACTCTTTCAAATAAAAGACCTGCTTTCTCTCAAAAGTATATTTATTCTTTGTGTTTCTTGTACCATTAGATGGACAGTTAGCAAAACTTCGTAATTGGTTTGATATAAAATAAGGGGAGAATTTCATCTTCAAACAAAGGAGCCAAATCAATACTGATTGTGATTCTGTTGTCTATACTTTTGTGAACGGCACCTTTTCTATTACTCTTTAATACGTCATGACTGCAGGCAACTTCATTCGTAACTTTAATTAATAAGGTAGAGATTTGCTGATTTCAATCAAAACATTTCCAACGGCTAATTTAGATTTAATTTAGATTCTTTGTGAATAAAGTGGTAATAGTATATAATCATCAACAGTTGGCAGTGCAGGAGCTGTTCTCCCTGACGACAGCCTCCTCAGCTCCAAGCATACGCCAAATGTGCTGCATTCTTACTCAGGACAGCAGGCAAATTGCAAACACTAATCAGCAGCATACTTATAACATTCTGCTGATGAAGACTGCATCCTTTGGGCAATGACTGTTTGATCTGGGCAAATGTTATGGCTGTTTAAATATCACACATGATTAGTATTCACTAGTTGCACATCTCTTTCTCTCTCTACAAAAAAAGAGGTGAAGATGGCAAGGAAAGCAGAGGAGGGAGAGGAGCTGGGAGTTTTGGTGAATCGCCTTGGTGCTTGATGTTTGCTAAATCAATGAGATCAAGATAGGGGCTCTGAATGTCAGAGCTTACATCCACAAGACTGAGGACTTAAACGTGATCTCTGGCAATTGCTTTTAGGGAAAATTGCATTTAAAAAGGTCAGCTTGCTCTTACTGAACGACTAAATATGTAGGTCCCTGTGTGACTATGTTTTTCCTTTGTTTGGAGAGAAACATTAGATCATATATAGCCAATGTATTAAAAAAAACATAATTTCTCATATTGTCCTTTCATTTTAACTTATGAATCCTGGATGACACTAGCCTTTTAATTTAATAAGTGTAGTGCTCTCCATCACTGACTACTTTGATTAGACAGGAGAGGCTGGCATTAAAAGTTATCAAATCATTATTTGCTTAATCAATCGTGTAATTCAATCCCACCTAAACAAAGAAGATTAGATCACTTCTTGGCTCTGATGTTCATTTACTCTTACAGGTTGGTGCTAGGAAGTCTGCTGAAGTCTGGTGGCAGGAGACAGCTTCATAAGGGAGTCTGGCTGTCTAATGGATGGGTCTCTGACGGTATTACACTTACAAAGCAAGACCAGGTGGCAGTGCAGTAGGAGATTCTTGGCAGGAGGCAGTTTTGTGAGACTGGAGGGGAGGGGAATGTTATCCTGCTGGCTGAGGAAGCTGTTTCTCACCCGCTGCCATCAGCCAAGCTCAATTCTGCCAAACACGCCTGAAGCATGTGGGACTTTCACTATGTCTGGGGAGGAGCTTTAGAAGCTGTTCTACAAGACTTTAGAAAAGATATTTCAAATGCATTCTTGAGACAAGTCCTTGCATAATAGTTGATCAACTTATAAGCAGTTCAATAAGGTTAGTCGCGTGAATAGGGGGAAGAAAAAATCTCAAAATGTGTCACAGATTCTTCCAAAGAGTGATGAGACCCCATCTTGGTATTTGTCTGGACAGACAATTTTACAAGAAGTACAACACACAAAGGGGCTCACAAGTTTGCAGAGAATCACACTAACTCCTTATTGCAAATAATTTTCAATTTATAAAAGCTATCTAAAATAAATATTCTTGTACTACAGTATATTACCAGGCATAATGTTCACAGTGATGTTTTTGCTGTCAAGCAAGGCAACGTCCTTCGCATGCCAAAGTCTTCAGAGAACGGGTCCTTGCAAACACGTCACATCGGCTCTGCTCTGTAGACATGAGAGGAAATTGGTCTGTTAAATGAGATTGGGTGTGAGCTGTGGGTGTGGGAGGTGGAAAGGACTGGTTTGAGTGAAATCCTCTTTTACAAAATAGAATGTGACAAGGCTGAATGAAGATGGAGTAAACTGGTAAATCAGGAGTAAATGCAATCTAATTGACCACTGCCTCTTCCCAGACATTAGACAGACAGACAGACAGACAGACAGACAGACAGACAGACAGACAGACAGACAGACAGACAGACAGACAGACAG
>JAOWBL010001246.1:0-15710 GCA_028564865.1 Zenarchopterus dispar | reverse complement strand
AGTTGTTGCCTTTTATTTGTTATTGTTTCTATTGATTTATTTGACTGATATTAATCTTGCAAAGTGACTGGAGATTGAAATTAGCCACCTGTTTACGTTCTCATAAATTTACATATTAATGTTCATAAATATGTTATCCTATTTTTAGAAATAAATACATCATTCACTTATTCGTTCATAAAAAGTCCCGTGTTCATGTCTGAACTGGGTCATAACCCAAATCTACAGAAGAAGAAATGAGACTAAACACGTCTTCTAAAGACAGTGCTGATAAAAGATGCTAAAGAAAAGGATTCAGTATTATGATCAGTGACTGATGAGATGAGTTGGTGCTCGGCGGTGGTTGGGTCTGATCCTTTGAACTATTAAAACATCAGTCAGGAGATCAGACAAGATGTCAGTCAGGTGATTTGAATCGCTGCAAAATGAGTCAACAGACCAAAAAATCCATTTGGCTTCGCAAGAAATCACCTCATTTAAAGTGGACAAGAGTGGGATAATTGAAACTAAACTCTTCACAGCCCTGACCACATACTGTGTCACCAGCAGACAAAGAACCTGTTGAACTGGACTGAGAACATCCCAGTGAACCAGACACGCCAGCGTCACAACCTCGTCTCATTCAAAAACAGGGAAGGCGTAGGACTTACAAAAGACATGCCGTGCATGTATCAGAGGTAGCGAGGTGACGTGTTCAGGGTCGATCATGTTCGCAGGTCAGAACACGTCGGGCTTTGAAATCATAATTTGTAAATCTCTGTTATTTACAGTAGAGTGGGAGGGAGTTAACCACAGGAGAAATGAAGAAGTGAGAAAAGCGGAGAGAAAGAGTCAGGAAAGAAAAAATGACTCAGCTCTGCAGGGAGAGTAAAAGATGGAAGGATGGACAGCATGAAATGAAAGAGGAGTGGATGATGAATTAGGCAATCAAAATAAAGGTATTTATAAAAGAAAAGCAAAAGTGAAAAAGAAAAGTAGAAGGAAAAGAAAAGTGAAATGTGGCTTCAGTGAAGAGAAAGTGATGGAAAGAGGGGATAAACTGAAGGAATAGTAGAAGGGAGTTTAGAGAAAATAAGGTAAAGAATGTGTAGGGAAAAGAAAAGATGTCATAGTCTGCATTTTTTTTCTTTCTTTACTTTCTTTTCATTTTTTTCCAACACCACCTCCTGCTTTACTTTGACACATATTTTCCTTTTATGTGACAGATCACCTGTTTTTGGATTCACTTTGTCCTGGACTACCTGCTCCTGCAGCAGCCTTTTTTTATGTCTGCTTAGTAAGCAAAAGCTTGATTGTTTCTTTCATCTGCCTGCATGCTGTATTTAGATCTCCCACTACGCATCAGAAGTGATCTTAAAAGAAAGAGGTAAAAGGATAATCTAAATAAAGTGGAGATGCTGAGGAACAGCATCTTCTTCTGGCTTTCCTCTTTAGGAGTTGTCTTTGGGGATCACTTGCTTCCATGTTCCCTGGTCTTCTGTCACACAAACTGCATGTCCTTTTCCTCCACATTCAGAGACCTTTTCTTTGGTCTTTTCCTCCTTATCCTGTTTGGCAGCTCCAACGCTGCTCTACCACTGTACGTCGTACCCAGCCTCTTTACATATTCAAACCATCTCAGTCTAGCTTTTCTACCACAGCTGTTCCTCTGATATGATTGTTCCTTATGCCAATCCATCCTGGTCGCTTCAAGTGAGTCTTACCATCTTCATCTCCTTCATCTCCACTTCTACTTCCTGTTTGATGGTCTCCAAGTCATGGAGAAGCGCATGTTCCTCTACCATTTTGTAAACATTTCCCTTTACTCTCCCTCCTCCTCTTCTATAACTGACAACTACAGAGACTCTTCTCTACCTCCTCCACCCTTCTGCACTCTTATTCACATCTTTTCCAGCCTCCCCAATGCTCTGAACAGTGGTGCCCAGAACAAAATTAAAGGAATAAAAACAAGAAGAAGGAAGAGTAAAGAAAGAAAACTACAAGAACAATGATAAAAACTATGGCAACCACTTATCTTTACTTTGTGGAGAAACAAACATGTACTGTGGGTTCACAAAATTCTGCAAAGGCGGAAGGACGATGTTGGAAGAAACCACTTTTATGAGTTTGTCTTTTGGGAGAATAAAAGTTTATTCCTCTTTTAATATCTGTCAGCATAGATAATGGTATCCTTGCAATCATCAAAAGAAAATGAGCAAACTTCAGAATCAGTAGTTAGATTTGTCTCATATGTGCACTTTTTTTTCCCCTTATAACATATTAATATTTAAAGAGAAAATTAAAAGGAGTGGGAAGTTCTCCAACAGCATCAATTAGCTGCAATAAAAAAGGCGGTCAGAAAATACAACATTATTTTTTATTTTTAACTTTGATAACCAATTTCTATGAAAATATATGGCATTAAGAAAACATTGCTGCTCCTAAACAGAGACGGAAAAATCCTTCCAGCATTTGGATTTTCTTTTTTTTTTTTTTGTATTGTGTATTCAATACTGTGTGTGATTACTGTTGTTATTTTGTGGACTTTCGCATCCATCTTTTTTAATTTTCTCCACAGTTTTTACTGCAGCAGGGTTTTTAAATGAATGGAAACACAACTCAGAGAGGATGGAGGAGGTGGAAAAAGAACAGAGCCAAGACAAAGTTCAGGATGGCAGAAATGGAGATTGAGGAAAAGGCTTAAGGAGAATAACTCCATAATGTTTAATAGCAGGGCTGGCCAACAAAGCAAAACACAGCAGTTATACAATTACACCTCAAAAATGGTAAAATTTGTATGTTTGCTGGCAGAGTCAGAGGGTTCATCTAACTGGCTCAGTAGAACAGAGATTCACATAAACCGAGGCAGCGGACTCACCCGAGCTCACATTTCAGTGATATGTCGATAATTTATTTCTACATCTGTTTACATTGAGTTGAGAGACCCAAAGAACTCCATCTGTGAATGGAGCCAGATTTGACATCACTACCCACCAGATGTCGACGTGTCCTTGGACACTCAAACCCACATTGAGTCTCATACTTCAAAGTCCAGTCTGAAAAACCTTTTTAACATCAACATATAAAACAAAAACAACAAAACAGAACCATGCCGAGGATAGAGAAACTGTCTCCTTCTTGAGATGGCCATGTGATCCAATTCAGAAAGACTTGAATATCATTGTTTCAACAGGTGAAATGAAAAGGATCTGGGAACTGTAAGCAGGAATAAATCACAACAATGAAGGTTCACAATTATTTTCCTGACAGCTTGGTTCATTTCTTTTAATTTTCTGTGGACATGATTTCATGAGCTCTTGAGGTGTTTGAATGTATGCCTTAAAATGCATCCCTTGGTGTTCCTCCATTTAGCTCACGTGACCTCAGTCGTCCCACCAGAAATTTCTAACACCAAGACAACATCATCATCCAGACAATTTAAGCAAAAAAAAAGGCCACAGTAAACTTAGTGTATGGTGGAAATTGTCCAAAATGTAGATGGAAAAACATCCATTACAGGTTTGCTGTGAGACTGAGATGGAAAAAAACCCACAATAATGGTAAATGAAAAACAAAGAATAGTGCGATAAGGAAAGCATGAAATAAGGGCAAGAAACTATTGGGTCAGGAATCCAAGAGAAAAAAAAAAGAAGAGAGTTTTGAGGACATGATGGATAGGATAAATGTAGAAGAAAACAAGAAATAATCCTGAGGGGAAAAACAATGGCTTTGCTTTTTCAGTTTCTGTATTCCACTCGACACAGCCACTGCCTCCCTTCTTTCTAATGTCTTTCACTTCTCTCACATGTCCACTGTGGGCTGCGGCGGGTTTCTTCCCCCGACTCGTCTGTCTTTCAGGTTGAAACGAAAGAAGGAAAAAAAAACTTGAGCCAAATGATTCATCAATCAACACTATTCATCTTGCTGGTGTCAGATTTCCCCGCCAGGCTGCCGGTCAGAAAACAGGCAGCCAATAAACTGGCTGGCATTTACTGTTAAAAAAAAAAAAAAAAAAATCTGTCTCGTTACAATAAATCCCCTGACCCCCTCCTTCATGTCAGAGGAAACGGGTAGCTGGTCTGAGGAGCGTCTTTGAAGTCCAGTGAAACACAACAATCAATCTCAAGAGCTTCCAGCAGATGTGATACCATCCACTGTTTCACAAAGTTGTTACAAAGCAGCACATATAAATACACACAAACACACACAAACAAAGACATATGCATTTTGGAGGGTGGAGGATGGTGGATCACAGCCTTTAGCCAGATGCCCAAAATAAAAGAATGTACAATTTCTCGATTTAAACAGAGTTCAAATGGAAAACAGCCGTCTGCTCTACATAAACACTTCAGGGTCCGATTCCCAAAAGAATCTGAGCAAAGAACATAAAGCTGCAATATACACTTTAATGCAGGATTATAAATGTTAGCAAAGGGCACTGAAGTTTTGCCTCTTATCTGCGATTCAGAAAAAGCATAATTGAGGAAAAATAATGAGCATATGATCATTTCGCCGTTAATGAAAAGTTTAAAAAGGGCCATGCCAACTGGTACTACAGCCAGAGTCAAAATGATCCAAAACGGCGAGTCATAAAGTTGCCAATGCTCTGACCATTGGGGGCGGGGGGTTAAACCTTATGTCTCCCTGTGGGGTGCACCAGCACAACCCCATCCTTGAAGTTGGTCCAGCAGGCAGACATCTGGCTCTCCATCACAGCTGAGCCAGATGATAAAGGTGACAACAGGTGCCAAAGGGGGTTGTTCTGTTTAAGCGCAGCTTTCTGATTCGCTGTCTTTGTTTCTGTGTGCAGGATGGGGATCAAGGCATAGATTTTCAAAATGGGTTTTGTGTGTGCGTTTGCTTCACTGCAAGCCGCCTGTTTTGTCCGTGACAACATAATATCCCTTCTTGGTGTAGCACATTGATCCACCTGCGGTGAGGGAAATTTAATAAATTCAACAGACTCTATGCAACACAGATGCATTAATTTGGAGTTCTTGCACAGAAACCAGAACAAAGCGATCCTAAATCTTCTCAGCAGCTAGGCTGTAAAATTAACAAGAGGCAGAAATGTTCAATCCTGCAGCTGTGCTCTTCTGTGAATCCACTTCATCGACACGGCATTTTAGCACATGCATTATCTGTTTGCTCTGTTTTAATAATGAGGCAAAAAGATTTAAAAAAAAAAGAGCACCACAAACATCTGTGTCTTATAAATTTAATTATGTTTGGCCAACTGAGGGTATTTCTAATCCAAATTCACATAGTTCAAGACGTGTCAATGTCTATCCAATTATTGACATCATTCAGGAGCGAGGACTGATAATATTAAGTAGGGACAAGTCTGTTAGAGTCTAAGTCAGCTGCTGTTGATACTCAGCACATTGAATAGGTTTAACTTCATATATCTGAAACTGATTTCACCAACTTTTGATCTCCAAAACTCCTCTAGGTATGAAACAGTTTTTGTTTTCCATGCTTCTGACTCCAGTATCTTTGTCAAAGGTTGTACTCATTTCCTCGGTTTCTGGCCTTTTCAGCACAAATGTCACTGCATAATCAGCGTCAGCTACTTGGTTGCCATTTATGTTTGTTTTAGAAGAACATATGGCTTTTTGCATTTTCCCATGAGAAATCAAGTTTTTATTGACCAGTTGTTGATTGTACTTTTATGTCTAAGTTTACTAAGAAGTCACCTGTAAAAGCTGGTAGAAGCAACGTTTATGTTCCATTTGTGTTTCACCTAATACTCTAGTCCACTATATAATTTTTAAGTGTGGGGAGGGGACATCCCTCTCACATATAATGGTTGTGATGCCTATGCACAGACCTTAAAACTTGAAGAAAAAGAAAAAAAGAAAACTCCTCTGTTTTTGTAATTGTTCACACGTTTATAACCAAATAATCAAAAATATCTGATTAGACAAAACTATGTCCCACAATCCCACAAATGACTTTAATTCTTTAGATAACAGTAAGGTGGTACTTTATTTTAATTCTTTTTTTTTTCTTTTTTCTTTTTAGAAACCGCTTCTGTGTTTTGGCTTGGATTTTGTTACATTAACAACGGCATGGTGTCATTATGGATAACCTTGTGTGTTTTTTGTTTGTTTGAGATCAGGCTTTCTCTGCTCCCAGGGTCTGGATAGAAGCAGATGATTTCCTCTGAAAATGAAACCTTAGAATCAAAAAAGGAAAACCTTCTTTTTCACATGTACTTTCTTTTGTTTAATGAGAAACAGTATAAAAAGAAAAACAAAATTAAAAATGAAAGGAGAAAGTGAGCGAGGATGTTGTGTGTACGTGCTTTGCCTCCACACTGATTAACATTGCAGAGTCCTCCTGCATTATTTACAAGCCTGTCAAAGGATATAGAGAGAGGATAAAAAAGCCCAGAAAAGCAACTTCAGGTACTTGTAATGCATTTAAAACCTACTAAACTGTTCAGAATATAATTTAGTCACTGCCAACTGAAAGTGGCTAGCGCAGCTCATCTAATTCCACCAACAATGGCAGAGACGGGTGGTGGTAGAGAACATGCAGAAACGTATTCAGCCATTGTGTGCACTCTGCAGGTGTCCAGCTAAATGTGAGGAGATGTGATTTTTCTTTTTGATTTAAATCAAAATACTACTTTTAAAACAGTAGAAATGTCAAGAGACAAAACCATTGCTGCAGAATCCCACCGATGTGAGCCTTATGGCCAAATTTCTATATAAACAACTGTTTTGATTTTTCTCAAAAACAAATAAATGACTCTTCAACTTAGAGAGATGAGATAAGATTGAATGGTTTGACTTTATAGCTAATGTACCATTTGCACTAAACCTGCCATAATTCTATAAGACAGCAACATCTGTATTTAGTTCATCACAATCGTGCTGAATTAGCAGCCTATTATTTTATAATTTACAGAACTTTGAACTTTGTAAAAACAAAAATTGCCTTTTTTCAGCATTTGCTTTAAATATTGCATTAAAAGCATCAGATTGGACACTGAACAGATTGATTTCAGTGACTGCACATCACATTTTGACAAGTTACAAAATTTAAAGTTGCAGTATCAGCCTATGTGTCTAAGTCGCCATGGTAACAATAAACTAAATAAATGTAATCGCCATGCTCTGTAAAGTTCTTCAAGGTTGTTTATGACACAGCTAAGGGTTATTGTGTTTCTTTTATCATCGTGAACCTTTTTGGATATGTAAAAACTGCAATAATAAATAAGTTATTGTAATTTAAGACTTGATATAAAATGGTATTATGACACATGCATAACCGTTTCCTCAGTCTAATGGACTATTTACAGTGGACTAAAACAAGCTTTGGACTAGACAAGATTATAAAATTACCCTCAGTCTAAATGGAAAAGCAAAGACTGTGTTTTACAATAATTTACAGATGTTAAACCCCAGAAGTGACATCAAGGATTCATTCTTGACGTTACTTGCATTTTATTAAGGAATGATCTTTTATTTAGCATTAATGCTGAATATTGAGTTAAAAGCATCTGATCCGATGCTACAATCTACTAAACGTATTTTGACAAGTGATAAAATCAGGAAAGGGTATATTAGCCTATCTCTTTAAGTTACCATGGCAACAGTAAAGTTAAGGGACAGGAGCTTTTGTTGAAAGCTAAAGATTTGTCCCGTCAGAGGAGCATTGAGCTTGATGAAAGATAAGTTTCTTAAAATCACTGACATTCTCCAGATTTATTATAACTTATATCATTGTAATCTAGTTCAGAGAGCACATAAGCGTCATATTTAGGTGAAACCAGGGAAATCCATGACCAGACAAATACTACTCCAGTTGTGAAGCACGTCGGTGGGAGTGTCATTCTTTAGGTTTGTGAAAAGATTTATTAACAGAAAATGGTCAAGATTTCAGACTGGGATGTAGAATATACATTAAACCCATGTCTGGATCAGTGACACAAACACCTTTACTGGTTATTGGACCTGATAACATCATGTAATCCATGTTTTAATCCAGAACAATTGTTGTTCCAAAGTTATATTCAGACAGCTCTTTTCTACTTTGACAGAGACTTAACGTTACTACTGCTAACTGTCTCTGATTTCTTCTTGGTCAATAATTCATGCAGTGAACCCTTTTAACACATAAATTTGGAGAACAAACTATATTTTCATGTGGGAATTAATTGTTGAAAGTTTCAACAAACACAGAGGTGTTGGAATATGAGAGACTAGTCGTGAGTGAAGTTGGTCCATGTGATCATGATTGTCTTTCAAATAGAGACGTGTTCTGGTGATGTGTCAAGACAGGACAGTGAAGGTGACAGCACATGTGTGCATAATTCATTCGATGTCAGAAAGATAGAGAAAACAGCTCCGAAATACAGCTGACACCTTGCATAATTAAATTTTAAAGATCTACCTGAACGACAACCAATACTGTCAGCAGCTTTGACACTATGTGGTGGAACACGGTGAACGTTGGACTGTTTGAAGCCAGCCTGTACCCTGGGAATGTTTGTGAAACTTCCCTCCAGTTTGTTTTCTGTCCAGCTGCTATTCTGCTGGTTCTCATTTGGAAAAGTCTCTCTTTAGAGGTTTGGAAAGGTCACAGCGACTGTGAGTAGACAAAAATACCAGATATCTTGTGTTGAAGCTGTTTTTTTTTTTCAATCCTAAAATATCTGATGTCATTAAAACAAATAGTTATGCTATTCCCACATATGCTGGTGGTCTAATATTCAGTAATTCTCACTTAAGTGATGGAAAAGCATCTGTAAGCTACTCGTGGTGCAGGGCAGAGTCCATGTGACACAAACAAGTACAATCAATGAATTAGGTGTATTTATTTCCCATTGGTTTAAAACTTTGATCACGGGTTTTGGAATACTTCTACCAATCCATCCATTAATTCATTTCCGATCCCAATTTTATCTTATTTAAGGTCTCCCGGGGTCTGCTGGAACCAATCCCAGGTTTCATAGTGGGCTAGACAATGACTTCTCTCTTTTTTCAGTATAAACACGTCACTGAAATACACCTGAATTGCACCAAACAAACAAAGTTAAGTAGTGGATTTGCTGTGGTGGAAAGGGATTCCCACACTGAAACTGAAGACAGCACCTCAAAATCCCGTTATGGGGAACAAGAATGGATGCAAGCGGATCAGGGAAAACACTTCAAAAGGGAAAGATTTTCAAAAGGGACCTCCGATTTAATTCCTGGTATAAAAATATTGTTTTTTTTTTAAATCTTTTTAATAGTTTTATGTTATTGTTACCTTCATTTTTTATCATTGTTTGGTTTTTACACCTGTAAATAAATCTATTAAACTAAACATTAGCTCTTAATGAATTAAAGACATTTTCATAGATGTGTCATCTTTGGTAGGTTGGGCAGGATGCATCACTTTGATTACAGCACTTGCTAAAATCAAAAAACTGTTGTGGGTCACCAATATAAAGTCATTTTCACATCTGGTGCTGGGCAACTCTTTCATCAGAGTTCAAATGACATATTTTTATTTCCAAATCTATTAAACCTAACTAAAATGAAATCTTAGAAAAACACATTTTTTATGTTCAACATAAGATGAACACAAAATAAAATCCCAAGACCATTTTAACTATTACCAACTCCAATTATTTAGAAAAAAATTACCAATAATGAGCCATCCGAATAAGCAGCCAAAATTATTACTGCATTTCCTGTTCAAATCTTAAAAAGGAACTTTAATAACAGATAAAAGACCAGGGTGGCCTGTACACTACAGTATGTGACAGTCTCCACCATGTGATGTATCAAAGAAAAGGACAGATACTTGACAGTTACATGTAGTAGATGAGTGGCCATAAATACGGTTAGGTAAAACAAAGCCCTACACAAGTTTTTAAACTTTATTTGATACGAACATTCAGTAGAAAATGTGAATACAATGGAAACAAATGCTCCTCTGCTGATTCCTGAAAAGCTAAAAGAACCTAGAAGGAATGTTTCTGTAGGATATTTTCATTTGTGCATTTCTTTTTGAATGAATAATTTAACTTATGAAAGTAAAACAAAAAAAGACTATTTTCTATAATTTTAAGGCTTCACAATGAGCACTTTGGGGAACAACAGTGTGTTGGATTTTGCTGGTCTGGAGCAACACTATTAACATGGCACCATTGTTGCTTGTGAACAAGTTAAGGAGCACTAAATTCCCAAACTTCATCAACTGCAACAATGAGACACACAAACAAACCCCAAACAATTATCCAACTGGTTTCGGTCTCAACATCGGGACACCTCTAATAAGTGCTTTATGCAACAGGGGAACAGAGTTTAAATGGTCCGTTTTAATGCTGGCCTGCAATTGTTTTCAATAACTGTTGTTGAATTCCCTCTTGATCTCCTCCTGAAGAGAAATTGATTTCCTAAACTAAAGCCATTCACTGATTCACACCCCCCTTTCCACTAACTGGGAGACCTCAGTGAACATAGAGTGATGTTTTCCCGTTGCTCACAAAGAAAACACCACAAGCAGCTGTGGGGACTTTTGTGAGAGCCGAGGCAATTATTATTATAGGGGTTGAAAATCTTATGTGGAAAAAAAGCGATGCATAATTTGGAATTTTGACTTGATTAAAATGTTTTCTGGGCAAGTCTTCAAAAGCTGGCAGAGTTTTTACTTTCATGTGGCCTTACAAGGTGTTACAATGAAATTTTCAATTCTTACATCACTGCTTTTGTAGGCCTTCTGCAGAAAGGACTGTTTTTTTTTCTTCTTTTTCCTTAAAGGTCACAACCACAAGATCAGTGCTATTTTATTAGTGTCTGAAAAAGAGGAAACATTTTCCAGAAATATGTATGTAATGAACTAAACTATATCTAAAACTTCTTTTTACCTGCAATAAAACATTTCCCCTTTACATGCATTAACTGAGGCTCAGTTTTGCCTTTTCTCAGAAACACGTATTCACTGGCTAAACTGACTTTCCTATTATTCTTAAAAAGTCTCATTTGAAATCTAGCAAATATTAGCATATTCATGCACACTCGCTGATCCCACTTTAATTCTCTGTAAGGTGAAAAACAGGTTTTTGGGGCTGAAAAGAGAAACTGCGTGTGCAGCAGTCTGTTCAGTTCGCTGTTGCTGCACTGATGTGCCCTTGAGCAATGCGGTAAACCCTCAGCTCATCATGTGGGGCAGCTCTCTGCCCAGCAGAAGAGTACTATGCAGATGTGAACATAGTGAAGCCGCGTGTTGTTGTAAACCAGCATGTTCGTTCTGCAAAGCTCCTTAGGACAAAGATGCTGAACACCTGAACGACTGCTGACGATGCAATTACCGTCAAACATGTTTCAGCATTGTTCCTCAGCAAACTAAGGCAGGAAACATGCTAGAGATTAAAATCTCCAGCAGGCTTATTTGTAATTCAGACAAGGGAAATAGCCAGCATACATGCCACCTTGGTTAACAACCCCTCAGCACCAAAGCTACTGCTTCATTGAGACCTTAAAGTCAAGCATGAGTCAGGAAACAGATCATTAGCACCTGCAGCATGAGTTGGCCATTTCCAAATTAATTATTTTAATTGTTTATTCATTTATTGAGTATAATTGCCCTTCTTCTAGATTTACCTATTTACATTGAGTTCAATCTAAAAGCAGCATCTCCCACATTTTGCATCCCATAATTTGTGAAAAAAAAGTATAGATGACTAATTAAGGATAATTTCCCCCTAAAGCAAAAGTAGGTTGAGTTCTAATGTTTGCAATTATTGTTTTCATTTTGATGAAAGATAAAAGGGAAACCATTTTAGCACTGTAATCAACGCTAGAACCACAACTGGGACCGAAAACAGGCACAGATATGGAACAGAGACTGAAAATACCCTGAAACACCTTGCATAAAATTAGAGAAGAAACACAAGCGATGTCTTTCTTTTTTGTGCAGACATCAATTAGCCCGAAGAAGCCATTGTTTACTCTAGTTTGAGCATGTTGAGGTCAAAGTTTGAGTAGGTTACAAAGACAAGAGCTGGGAAATTTACTCTGTCTCTGGCAATCAGGTGATGTTGTCTTTTGGGGTGACCTTGCTGCTGGAGGCTGCCAACCACGCGCCCGCGTTTGAAGCTGATTAGGATGAGCTGCCGCTGAACTCGCCGTCTCTTGTTTTATCTGAAAATGTAGGATGAACATCCTTCCTGGCAGGTATCTCACACACTTTTTTGTCATTCTTTGAAGCTGTAAATAAGGTTTCACAGGAAGCCAAAAATAGTTTCAAGTCAGAACATTTGCCTGATAGTTTGATGGAACTCAAAGGTGATGCTTTCATCGCATTTGAGAGCTCTGGCTTTTTAATAATAAATCTATTTCATTTTTAGCCTTGTAATAACTTTGCAAAAATCACAAGGCCAGCTCAGTTGTTTCCAACCATTTTACATTTATCAACTAATGAAAAAGCAAAGCTCATTCACTGATTTAAAAAGGTCAAGAAATAACAAAAGCTGTTTAACAATGCATAACAAGACAAGGCTGAATTTAAAAGTCCTAAATCCAGCTCTGTCTTGCTGTGAAATAGGTCTTGTAAGGTTGCAGCATGCCTCATATCTAATTAATTTTTCATTCCCAGTCCATCCCTAAAAGTTTACATAATATTTCTAACAGAAAGATAAACATGCCAAACAAAATCAATGACAGAAACTATTTGACAGGGAACTTAAATTTTTAATGAGACTTTTTTATGTATTTATTTTTGCCTAGTGGTTCCATATAACATAAGATATATCTTTCAATAAGGAAAACCATGTGCTAATTATTCCCTAAAAGATTAAACTTTCCTCTACAGGCAAATTGAAAATTGACAACTGCTTAAAGAGCCTAGAGCAAAAAAGACTGCTGGAGCTCCAGCTGAGCTCCAAAAGAGCGACCCTGTCCATTTGTCGCAGGTTACTGAAGTTACATGGTGCTTTAGCCGCAGCCACAGCCGCAGCAGCGGTGATGGTAGTTAGCCTGCGGCTGGTCATTGGCCTTCACCTCCAGCCAAACACTGCATGGCTGCCATCTCAGCTCCCAGCCTCAGGCATCTCACCAGTCAACACCCGTTGCACCAGTGAGCCTAGAAGCCCTAACAGACTACCCCAGAGATGGCTGCAGAAGTCTGTGCTGCAGCAGTCTGTGCCACATATATGTATTTATGTACATATGTATGTGTGTGTGTGTATATATATATATATATATATTTATATTTATATTAGTGAGAGAGAGTCTTTTTTTTTTTTTAAGAGAGTCTTATTTTAGAAGATGCCTCTAGTGGTCATTGGACAAATTGCACATATTGCAATTACTGTTCTGACATCAGTTTTGCGAGCATAATGTAGCCCCTTGAATACAACCAATCAGGTGAACTCAGCAGTAAGTCGATTTAGAAGAAAAGAATGAACATAGATTCAAAGAAAGAAAGAATATTGTTGTCATTGACTTCTTTTCTTTTACCAGTTTTGCTTTTCATTTTGGAAGTAGCCATTGAGGCTTTCATCAGATCTAAAACCATCTGCAGCTACAGGTAGCTAATTTGTACTGAATGACCACAACCATGGTCACAAGCATACTTCATCCATGACTATAATCTAGCACTTAATCTTCATGTCACGTTTTACCACATCTCTTTAGTTTGACTATAAAATCAGGAAGAGCAAAGAAAACACAGACTAACATTATTATGAAATAATGAATTTTGTTTTTTTGAATTTCATTACCAACAGTTCTACCTGGTATCAGAAACATCACCTGGATGAACACTGTATCCATGTAAATGAAATAAGAAACTGTCTTTCTTTGGGGAGATGAATGTGCTGCATTTGAATTCAAGAATGGAACTGAAGGTAAAATATATGCAGACCAATTTTGAGTCCGGCACCAGAAAAATGTCCTTTCTGACATTCAGCGCTTTTACCTTTGTGTTGTGCAAACTGTTGTTCCTTTTATAGAGTGACTCTCAAGACACTTAAGTTTTCATCCATTTCCATTTGTGTGCAAATTTCTGAGATTAGCTTTGACATCCAGTGGGACCATTTCTCTTTAGTGCCATTCTGGGAGCTTTTGATGAATGATTTTATCATGGACGATGGGTTTGGAACTCCAATGATCACCTCCAAAGTAAAAGGTCTGTTTTGGCTACCTCTACGTGGTCTAGGAAAATGAATGGGAATGCTCTAAATATACCTTTTTTTTTTTGAGTGGGGAAGATGCAGCTTCTTGTGCAGCCTGATGAAAAGCAATCAAGATACAAAAGACTTCAGAGTGATGGGCAGAAAAGGTATAGAAATGACTTTGCTATGAAAGTACTTTTATAGCAAAGTCAGTGATCTGTTATGTTTTTATCTGTGAAACAGTAGTGACACAACAGCAAAAAAGCTAAGTCCAAAAACTTAATTCACCTCATGAACTCACTACAGTTTTCTCCATAAGAATCATATAGTGATTGTGGAATAGTGGACTCCACAGCAACCGGAGGGTGGTTTCAGACACACCCACCAGCTTCATTCACATGAGTCTGTATTTGCTCGGATTACCATTTCAAAACAAAGCAGATCTGCATCCACACTTGCTTTCAGTTCCTTGATAAGAACGATTTCCATCCACATTACACCAAATGATCAAACATTTGAACATTTCCAAGTCTTTTTCATTTTTGTCTATTCATGTTAGGCCACAACTGCTGCAGAGGGCTACAAGAGTTACCTTACTAACAACAGGTTTATGTTTTGCAATGAAATTCTATGAATGCAGCCTTTGATAGGACCACTGCAAAACCATGATTTTTTTTTTCAGCCATTCTGATGTAGATATTCAGCCATAGGAGTTTTAAAAAGTGGGATCCCCAAGCACCCAAGCAGAATTCTGTTTCAGACTATCAAAAGACTTGAAAAGGGCCTGCCTATCAGAACCACACGACTTATATATGGTGAAAAAAACAAGTAGCCCGCTACCATGAAAGTGGGGTCATAGGCAATTATTAAAATATTTTCATCAAATGAGCCACATCATTGAAATAGCGTCTCACATCAGCCTTCTTTTACTTAGCTGTGACTTCCAGTCACACAGAGATAGTTGAGCAACACACTTCACTGTAATAAGTGTATGTGTGCATGTTTGTTTGTTTTTTTTTTAAATAAATTTATTGAGGGGGCATTTCAGCTTCAGGACATTAGCAGGGACATACCCCCACCCCTTTACCTAATTCTAGACTCTTGAAGGGCCATCTAGAATTATTTCTCTGAAAACATTGCTGATGTTTTTCCTTTTTGTGATTGTGTTATCTTTCACTTGAATGCTCCAGTGCCACTAAGTCTGCACTCAGGTCTTCACACATTGCATGTTCGATTTAGCTTATTTTTTCCTGAATAACGACAGAATAATGAGACTCGTGCTGTTAAAATCTGTTAAAGACAGTCAGGTTGAAAGAGGATAACCTTCTCTTTTACCAGTGACTGAATATAATGCAGTGGTTATATTTTACCAAACAGTATACCCTTTCAAAAATACCACTACCCCAATGCAAATATGAAAAATAAAATTAATAAATCCAAAATGTCAAAAAAGAACAGAAAGAGGAAACTGATAAAAGTTGCTGCTGAGAAAATAGAAAAATGTGCCAAGAAGGACGTGATAAGAGAGAGAGAAAAGTTGTGTGTGTGTGTGTGTGTGTGTGTGTGTGTGTGTGTGTGTGTGTGTGTGTGTGTGTGTGTGTGTGGGTGTGTGGGG
>JAOWBL010001245.1:0-15715 GCA_028564865.1 Zenarchopterus dispar | reverse complement strand
GTGTGTGTGTGTGTATATATATATATATATATATATATATATATATATATATATATATATATATATATATGTATATACATATACATATATATATACACACACACATACACACCCACGCACATACATATTTATACACACGCACTATATATATATATATATATATATATATATATACACACACACACACACACACACACATATATAAATGTATATATATACACATACGTACATATATGTATATGCACATAGATATATATATACATAAATACATATATGTATATACACACATATATATATATTTATATATATATATATATATACACATACACACACACATATATATACATCTACAGACAGACAGACAGATAGAACACACAATACAGTTTAATGCGGAAGTCAATCAAAATTGACTTGCTTCTGCAGCCAGCCAGCGTCTAGTGGTCAGTCATGGAATTGTACCTTCTTGCACTTGCAATATTTGCACCAGAGAGGATAACTGGAGCTTATTCCTTTGTCTACTTGAGTGCATGCATCCATGATAAAATGGAAGAACCCAGAACACATCTCAGGATTTTCACTGTACTTGGCTAGATAAAACCTCTTAACTGAATAGTCTTATTAAAAAAAATAAAACATTAAATAAAAATAAAAATCAGTATAGCTACTAGTTAAATTAAGTGAAAAAATATCTGAAAACAAAGCACCTTAAGTCTAGGTTCATTATAATTATATTATTTCTATTCTGGGACATACCGATCCACACCTGTTCAATGCAAACTCAGGGTCCTCTGTTGGTATGGTAGGAGAGAATGTGTGTGTTCTCTGTCACTGTGGGAGCCCTGTCAGCTCGTGATAAGTGACCTTTCTATGAGTCTTAAAGCCTGTGGGATTTTCTGATTCCTAAACAAGCATGTTTGTGTGTTTGCGTGGCTTTTTGTGTGTGTGATAATGTTGTGAGGGCATAAATCTGTGCACACAATGGCACTGAGGCAACTTGTCCTCATTATGTAAAAGAACACGTGTGTGCTCAAAAGTCAAAAGAATTTCCTCTGAAGGGATGGAAAAGTGTGTGAGGTAAGGTAAAAAACATGTGGTCTGAAAATGATCAATGTCATAGTGAAGAAGAGCTGGTTGATGAAATGAACAACAATCTGACTACAGGTGGGAGAAACACTAAAAAGATTATTTGTTTACTTCACTAATTTCTTCTTTAAACGGATTCACGCACGCACACACACACAACGCCAAGCAGCTACTTGAATACATCGCAAAAAGATGAGCTCCACAGAAAACTGAAGCTAGTACTCTGCTACTACATGCTATTAACATTAATTTATCAGTGTAAAACTAAGACTTTGACATATTATAGCAGTGTAATGACCCAAGTGGTGACATCAGACCTACTGAAGTCGTAAAACTTGTAGTTCATCCAATGACTACAAGGGGCTAGTTCCAAAACTGAGTTAACCTCCACTGGCCTCCATGTTAAAATGCCTAACACTACAACAAAAACATATTTACAGTCTATGGTGTCATGGGCTGTCATTACAACTTGGCATTTTTGGTAAACCTCACATATAAGTTGTGCCCTAAAACCTAAGAGAACATTATCCTTCTTATATTAAAAATATTGTGACTTATACTGCTACTAATTGTTCAGACAGACCAGTATAACCAGTTGCTGATTGGTCTGGATGAGTCAGGGGTCACCGATTAGCTGTACCTTGGACTGAGGTTGAGCCAGCAACCAGTTTCCCAACCTGGCAGTTGCAGCTTTCCGATGCTAGTTTGGCTGGTGGGCAGCCTTCTCCCCGGGCCGGGCCAACCACTGCTGGACCAGGCTACTGCAGCTGAACCATTAGCTGAACCTTTTTCTTCTTCTCCAATGGAACTCTGATGGTTTTCATTTCAGGTGCTGCTACCAAAACCACAACCAGGATTGACTGACAAGTTCTATTTGAAGGAATATAAACTCAAGTTAGGATCATGGATTGAGCCAATGTCCAGAACAAGCACCAGCTGTGCTAAAATAGCAACCTTGGAACTAAAACAGTGCAGGCATTTTCTAACCAGCAGCCAGGCTTGTTGGTTTCCCTAATTTGTCCAGTTTTGAATTAACTGGAGCTGGAAAGTTGGTTCTTGACAAGATGACAACCAAGATCAGTCCAAATAATTGACCTAAAAACTTTACTTTCAACTCCAAGTTCAGTCCTACCTTTTGTGTTTCATCATTGTAAATTATATTCCAGTTAAAAACTTCACCAGATGTAATAACAAGTCTCTTTGTAAAATCAAGATCAGTTGTGAGATTTTTTTTTTTTTTTTTGCCAGCAGAAGGAACGTAAAAAAGGCTCATCATGTTGCGATCTTTGAAAACAGACAATCTTTTCTTTATTAGGACTGAAGCAACATGAATTTATGAACAGAATATTGATTCTACTGGCTGTCAATCGTACATATCCATATAGCCTTGTACAAGAAGCCACACCCTCAGGAATAACAAGGTGGCTGATACACCACAACAAGAACTCGTTTCTGTTTGTCTCACAAATGTGATCATCATTAGCCTCCGCTCTCTGGCAAATAAGATGGACAAGCTTGAAGCACTGAGAAGAACAAATCTGGAGTTTCAGCAATGAAGTATTGTGTGATTCACTGAGACGTGGCTGCAGGAGGATATCCCCGACTTCAGCATCTCTCTGCCTGGCCTTCAGATGATACTGTTAACTGAGTTTCTGTTCGCATTATCGACCAACAGTGTTATTGTAGTGGCAGTTTTGTATTGTAGTGGCAGTTTTCATCCCAGCATCAGGTAGGACAAATTTATAACAGGATGAAAGGCGCTTTTGCCCATGCGTGGGTGGAGTCTCCTGCTTTAGGACTATGTAACTCTCAAAAAGCGGCCCACCTACTCCCATCAAAGTTTACTACCTGGTTTGCAGCAGAAGTCAATCTTTTACTCACTGAAGCATGTGGCTAACGACAAGATGAAGCTGCATAACTTTCCATTCTTCAAAACACCTCCATGGCAAAAAGCAATGGGGTTTTTGTCAAAGGAGGTGAAAACACCACAATAATGAATTTAATTAATAAAGTATTTTGGAATTATGAATTAAATTTATCAACAGAGATTTAGATAGGAGAGATCTGTGGTTTTTAAGTAAAGGAATGAGATAAAGGAGAAGAGAATCTGTCAGAGCATTAATAGAGGTCAGTGTTGCTGTGAAAGGCCTGGAGGCCCCATCTTCGAGTTGTGACAGCAGATGGTTTGAGAGTTAAAGGGTCCAGAGGAGGATGGGGGATGCCGGTGGTAGAAGCGCTCAGGGAGCTGCCGATCGTCAAAATCCTGAAACTTCAGAGTGGACAGGAAAATGGGTCTGAACTCTGGTGAGCCAGCCAAAAATAAAGAAGTGATGAGGGACTGGATGAAAGACGAAGTCCAACATGAACACAACAGTTATAGAAACAAGGATAACTGGAATTTACAACAATATGGAAGGGTGGAAATAGATCATCATTATCATTTCTAGAGACCCACCAATCCACTGTAAGGAGCATAGGCATAATTTCCAGTGGGGACAAGTAGGGGCAACTTTTCAAACCAAAGTTACAAAAGTTCATGAACTGTTGAACATTGATGAGCTTGGCTCCAGGGTTGAACACCACAAATGTGTTCAGATTTATTCTGAAGCAGATAATGCATTATGTAGCAACCGTCATGACTGAGCCTCAGAGGTGATGATTTTTGCACTGTTTCTGTGCAGTTGCTAAATTTGTGGCAGAGTCTGTCGGCAACGATGGATTCAATTTTACAGGTGTAAAAGACAGAACAAGTGTGAGAGTGCCCATGTTGTTTTGGGGTTAGACCATCAGGAATTTTTAAATTCTGATCATGTTAGATCATGCTAAACATGAATCTAAAATCTGAGTTCTGAGGTTGAACCGTTCATCTTTAAGGTACTATAACTTAGTAATATCTGTAGGCAAGCGAAGAAATCAGCCCTGAACAAACCCTTGTTCTTTTAAAGCAATTAGAGTTATGAAAAACACTCCTGAAACATAAATAACAGGCCACTTTCCTAAAGACATTGAAGAATTTTTTTTTATGATACTAAACTTTAGGATGTGTGGCAGGTTAAAAGAGTGTTGACTATCAGTGGTAAAAACATTCTCCTCATTGGGTGATAAAAGATGAAAATAGTTTTGATGTATATGCATGGACAAGTTTATTTGTTCCTTCCCATTAAAGAAAGAAAAACCCACAATGCCAAGTGAAATAACTTGAAATTGACAAAAGAAATAATTTACAAAACACTGACAAGTGAAAATCAGACATTGCTTTTGAACTGTGGTTCGATTATTTGGAGGGGAACTAACTAAAGAAACTGGCCTGGACAAAACCGATGGGCTCCTTACCTTATTATTTTGTTATACAACTTTTTGATTCAGTCACTGCAATCAAGTGATTTGTGTTACTTTCATTGAGGCTTCTGCACCTCTAGACAAGTACTTTGGTCCACTCCTTATGATCGACCTACTTCAGCTGTCTCAGGTGTGAAGGGTTTCTTCCCCACACTGCATATTTCAGCTCTTTCCACAGATCTTCACAAGAATTTAGATCAGAGATCACAGAGGGACTCTTCAGAATTCTCCAATGCTTTGTTCTTAGTAGTTCTTAGGTGTTTTTAACACTGTGTTTTGGGTCATTATCTTGTTGGAGGACCCATGACCTGCAACTGAGACCAAATTTTCTGACACTGGGAAGTACATTTCACTCCAGGATGTCTTTATAGTCTTGAGATTTCATTGTACCTGTAAATGTTCAAGACAACCTGTACCAGATGTAGCAGTGCAGCTGCAAAACAGAACCAAGTCTCCTCCATGTTTCACAGTAGCTACAGTCTTTTCTTTGAAGGCTTCATTTTTGCTTGAGTATGGAGCTGATGTGACTTGTCATAAAGCTTCAATTTTGCCTCATCTGTCCAAAGAAGATTGTCCTAGAAGCTTTGTGGCTTGTCATTATCTACTTAACATCTGAGTGCAATTTGCAACTGTAGTCACATGAACATCAAGCTGCTTGGAGAACATCTTATAACATGTTTTTCTATAATGTTTTTTCTGATCTTCTCAGACAACTCTCTCCTTTATGTTCTCTGGTCCATCTTTAGTGTGGCAAACACCATAACACCAAACAGCAGAGTGACAACTTTTAACCCCTTAAATAGTCACATTGACTGCAAGAATGAAGATACCTGTCACTCAAATTACAGAAAAGTTTCACATGTCACTACGGTTAGACAATTTTCAATTTTTGGGGGGTTACCAGTTTAAATTTTTTAAATGCTTCTCTTGAACTACAATTCAAAAGCAATTTCTAATTTTCATGAGTTGATTTTCACAAAATTATTTATTTATAACTCTGTCAGTTTTAAGTTGTGGGTTTTAATTTTCTTTAATTTAAGGGTACCAACAAATATGTCCATGTGTTTGTTTAGTCAGTCACAGGCTGTTTAGAAAAAGCAGTTTCAGAGACATATTTCTGACCTGGTAAACTGTACCACAGCTCCAAATATTCAAACTGTAAAGTCAAACATTTTCGATGACTAATAGGCTGGTCAGCTAGGACAATGAATTCTACAGTTTTTATCCATCATTGATTTGGTTTCTGGCTTTTTTATTCACATAAACTTTGGGTCCTTACATACTTGGTAAGGTTGCTCATGTTATTTTTAACAACATGCCTGCCACTTTTGGACATCAAGCATAATGAGAATGTTGCAGTTTTCCTGGTGGAATTTTCCAGCTTCAAATAATGCCATTTTGCTGTCATGATGCTAATGCTAGTTTTTTTTTTTTTTTTTTTTTTTTGGATTCTGTTGAACCACAGTTAAAATGCAGGGTCTCATGTTCATCAATCAATGTTCAGTAATTCTTTTTTCAGTTTAAACTTATTTCAGTGACCATTGTGTTTTTTTTTATTTGATGGGAGGCCACTAACAAATTTGTCCATGTGTACATTGTATATATGAAAAAGCAAATGTGGGGATGAAACAGAAACTGTAAATATAATAGTCTGAGAATTTCAGGTGGGTGATATCGCTACACATTGTCTAAAGATTACAAAAGAAAAACCCTACAAATACATAACACATATTGAAATTTCTCAAAGACTATGAGCCTGATCAGAATAGATGCCCAGTATGTTCAAGGCCAAAATCTAATTACCCATTTAAAGTAGTTACAAGAGAATTTTCATAGTTTGAGACATGTCAGCTGATAAGAATCAGCTGATTCATAGCTTGTCTGGTTCTGACAATTAACCAGCCAATTTGGGATGCAACTGTATACAACACACAAAGCTGGTTGTCTTGACATCTCTGTCTATCACCATAGTGATCAGAAACAAACAAAAGGAGTGGTTGCAGAAGAGTCATCTATGGAAACACTGGGAGGAAAGAGTGATCAGAGAACAGCATGCTGACAGGTTTTTAAACAATCTAATGATTTAATCTCACTAAGATGGATGTAGTGCAGGATTAGCTGCCAGGTCACCCCATTCCCACCCCCACGCCGTTACAGTTCAGCACTGATTTGGTTCCTCTGGCTTTAAAGAGGGAGAGCCAAAATGGCAGATGTTGGCTTCTCTTGTAACAGAGTCACTGCTGATTCAGCAACACCACTGTCATATCTGACCAGACAGACAGTTGCTGAAGGTTTATTAGCGGTTCAAAAGTATAAATGGGATCCACTAATGGACTGCTGATGAACCATTAATGAACTTTGGTTCAAATGGTTTGAAATTGCAAAAGGTTCAGTTTCTAAAACTCCTCAACATTTTTCTTTCTTTGAGTAACAAGTTCACCAACTCACTCCCCAACTATAGACTGTACAAGAAGAACTGGACAGACCCCTGTGACATCACCCCGAGTTTTGGAAGATTCTGTTTAAAACCTTTTTTGGGACTGCAGGATGGTGTCATCTTGGCAGGAGCTGACTACCCAACCGTGGATAATCCCAAAAAGAGGCGGGGAATGAAACAGAAAAGCTGAGGATGATCATTTAAATTACTAGTGAAAAGCAAAGCCATTATATAATGCAGTAATGCATAATGATTAAGTAGTGTTATAGTGCAACTACATTATATAAATGAGGTCAAAACTAGCTGATAACTACATTTTGATGGCTTTGGATTGACCAACTATACCACATCCAGTGATTCCATAGACATGCAAATGCAAAAACATTATTTCCATTACACTTTTGCACTAAACTGGACTATCGACACATCTGAAAAACTGCCTCGTGAAAGTGTAAAAAGGTTGTTGCAACATTTGACATTTTTTGTAATCTAATGTTTCCATTACAGGTTTTTCTTTTTGATAGTTAAGTTTTACACAATTCTAGTGGTGATGGAACTGTGACTTATGAAAATCTGGAACCCAACCTGGAATGGAATTATTGTGCTTGGAGGAATATAATAATTATTAATTACATTTGGAGGAAAATGGAGGAAGCTTGCATGCCTTAGAACACCATCCCAACAGTGAAGCATAGGGGTGACAGCATCCTGATATGGTTTGCTGCGGGAGGGACTCAAGCTCTTTCACAGATGAACAGCATTGTGAAAAAAGAAGATCCTGCACATAAATTGAAGCAACATTTCAAGTGTCATCATGTCATACAAGTTAAAGCTGGGCATGGATGGGTCTTCTAAACAGCCAAGACTCCAAATAAACATCCAAATTAGCTGGAAAACAACTTAAGGATGACAAAGTTGCAAATGGGGAGGTATGAGAGTTCAAATCACTGTTTCAGAGGCAATGGTGCAGTTGAACTTCCTGGTCAAGCAATCAATCGGAGAAATCCTTTCCTCCTCCATCAGAGTGCTTGTGTTTCCTGAATGTTGATGCTCTTTTACTTGGACCACCATCTGTCACATTTACAGTCCAATGAACACAACCAGAGCTCCATTACAGAACCTATAATATTATTATTGGGAAAGTTGTTGTGCTTCTTTGATTTACTGGTTCAGGAAGCATGACTTTGCAGAAAAGTGATTTACACAGTGCACCTCTCTCCCCCTCATCAATATTACATGGAGCTGCTCAGCTCCAAAGTGAAGACAGAAGGGAAGGGGGGAAGGATCAGGTTTCCTTGCTGAGAGGAAGAGCAGAATGGTCAGTACACAGGAAATGGTTTCTCCTGACCACATTCGAAGGCAGCTTTTATTCCATCACACTCCAGGTAGTTTTCAGATTCCCAATGTTTCATTTGTTTTTCAGTTAAATTCTGTTTGTTTTTCATGTCTGTGGGCATTATAATGTACAAGGTTAAAATGGGCAAAAGGACAAAACAAACAAATCTTGAAGTTGATCAAACCACGACCAGCTTACCACCTTACCCTCAGTGAGCTGTCTTACCTTAGCTTGTTTCATGCTAGTAAAAAAGGTTGAGAATTATTCTAACAGAATCCGTTTTAAATATTTCAAGAGCAACATCAACCCTCTGACATGGGGGTATTAGACTCCTGTTTCAAGTGAGTAGCTAACATTGATGCAGAAACTGCCTGTTTACCAGTAAGAGTTGTGAGCCACAATCCCAGAGTTGGTTATGGTCATGGACTGTATAAGGAGAACCGGGTAAAGCCCCGTGATGTCAGCCAGAGGTTTCTGGAGAGTATGTTGAAGCCTATTTCATGTCTTACTGCACAGCTTCCTGATGCTAGGAACTGCCACAGCTCAACACAAGTTAATACAGAAATGGGACGAACAAGCAGGATCCACACACCTTAACTCAATTACCACAAGTTAAGTTGGACATTGGGCAATTTAACATGGGCATTAACAGAGGCTGACTCACTTCTGGAGCCAGCCTCTAGCTAGATGAGCAACTGAGGTTTTCTTCACTTCTTGAGTGAAATTCACCTTGGTCACGGCACGCTACCATGAACAAAATGCCCAATCCAAGTAGAAGTCTTGAAATGGGAATCTGTGAGAGGCCACCACTAGGTTACCAAGTTAAATCCCTACAATGACCTTGTGGCCCCAATCCATATTGGGGCCACATTCTGTCTATTTTTCCTTTGAGCACATGTTTCTTGTGTTTATTTCAACTTACACAGTGTCCCTTGACAGAACCAACACTACCAAACTCCATGATAAGAGCTTGGACCAGTTGGTGCTCTCCAGTGGCATCAGCAGGGAGGTGTTTCAGCTACACTGTAATATTGTTTGAACATACAGTATTTGATTCCTTTGAAATAGAACTGCTTTGGGTATTTTGTGTCAGCAAACCTCTTCAGCATGTGAGCTATACATTTCCATGTGGAAGAGTTTCTGAGCTGTTAATGAAATCTTCACAGCCAGTAAAATTAATGGACAGCACACAAATCCACATAAGTTCAAGGAAGTGGAGACCCTACAGATGAACTCACCACTGTGGACGCCGCAGCTTGTTTGGACTCCTCAGTGAGGAATGCCAACATCTGCTCCACCTTCTGCTTCTCCTCCTCGCTGATGTAGTCCGTATCTGTTGACAGAAAAACACAGTCCTGTTAACACAAATATTTTTTTGTGTTGTGCAACAAAAGAGAATGCTTGTTTAGTTATTAAAAAGAGTTAATTGTCTGACTACAGCTATTAACAATGTAAATAAATTATCAAAACTAATAAATCAAAACAGGGCACCACCTGAATATTAGGAATTAATAACTAAACAGCACAATCAGTCTCAAAATAGCTGTTATTCTATGCGTGCCAGCCTCTGACCAGAGATGGCGCTATAGAATAACAGTGAAGGAAAGAGCCCGAGCACAGACCCTTGCAACCAGCAAATGTTTCATGTGCAAAATAACCACAAACAACTTTTCTCATTAAAATGAATCAGAATTTATTGACACAAGTGTCAGCAGTTGCAATCAATGGCATGTGAAATAAAGTTCTGATATCTAAACTACAAACCCCCAAAACAAATAACTTCTCACCACTAAGCTGCTCTGATGTTTCCCACAGAAAGACGCCCAATGTGAAGCTAACTTCACATATGCCCTCTGGTCATTCAACCGGGAAACAATGAAGAGCTTCGTTTTCTGTTGTGGGAGGACACGTCAACAAGATCCAGCAATTTGGATGCATTAAACGATAAACTAAAATAAACAAACACACTTGAGCACCAGAAACAAATGAACACAGATAAACAGAACTGGTTAATTGCGTTAACTAAGTTTCTCTGCCCAGACATAAATTCAGCCTCTTATGTGGATCACTTTGCAGTGATGGAAGTGGTGGTTTTGTCTTTGGCAGACCAGCGTTCCTCTTGGTTCAGTTAACAGCTGGATGGTTATGCTCCGCAGATGGTCCTGGTGAAGTGTGACTCTATCTCCTCGTCTCTGTTAAGATGAGGGGATGTAGCGTGGTACAACAGCTGGACTACATCGTCTCCGGGTCGGTGAAGGCGAAAAGTGGTTCTGAATTTACTTGAGATATAAAATGTTTTAATTGTACATAATCTTTTCATTTCTCTAAAATAATCTTATAATCACAAGTTTCGCTCCTTCTCTTGTGAGGCAAAATCATTCATTTACAGTTTACTTCCACAAAGTGGCTCTGAGAGGAAAGGTTGGAAACTGAAATAAAACTTAAACAACAAACAGAAATAAAATACATTATGGAGCAAAGCCTCCTGGAGATTTGAGTCTCTTTGTTTGAAACCATGCGCTTAGGCCTTGCTGCTGAAGTTAGGCCTTCTTGATTTCAACACATGACCGTGGCCCAACATTTGTTTGTCAGCTGCTTTTGTCAAAGATTGTTATAGTTTCCACAGAAGTCCATCGGCAGCAAAAATCACTCACTGTACATCGAGAAAACCTGGAATAGAGGTTCCAATACAACATGACCTCTGGCAACTGAAATGATCTGAATAAACCCCTAGATGGCACTGTAATAAGTTTCATATTTTCTTATATTATAAAAACTTATATGTTGTTTTCCTTCGAATTCCTTTGAACCGCCAAATAAAATGGGAAAAAAATGTACCAAATTTGCTACCAAGTGCCATTAGGAGGGGCTATAAAAAGAATATTAACATTACCCCAAATCTTGAAAACCATGTAAGTTAAAAAGGAAATTGTTACATTCCATGATTACACAAATGTCGTTAAACCATAAGGATTGTTAGCAACATTTTTTTCCCTGAATGTTTCTTACAGTTACAATTTCATGAAATGACAGGAAAACAAACATTTGGGCTGTTCATTTGCTATTCATAAAACTTGATCATACAGGCTACTGTAATGCAAAGTTGTTACTAGACTTTTAAATGGACAATCTGTTTCAAAGGTAAGTGCCAGTCACATTTGTGGGTGTGGGGCTAGTTACTCTGATGTATTTTTTCAAACTGAAAAGTCATCACTGACAATCATTCCAACATTCTTTGGAACCACAGCAAACTCTCAATCTATGGAAGCTGTTGAAATGTTCCTGGACGATTTTCATTCCAAAGAAAGAAGATGTTAACTCTGTCCAGCCTCTGTGACAAATGACCTGCTGCCTCCCTTGTCATGAAGGTGCTGAAGAGGCTGGTCATAGCCCTCTTCAGACCACAGCAAGAATATCACATGACCCTCTGCAGTTTGCATACCAGCCAAGCCTCAGTGTGGATGAGCCAGTTGTCTATCTGCTGTTTTTTTTTTTTTTTTAAACTTATTTTTTCAGTGCATTCAACACCATCCAACTTCCCTTGCTTAGGGAGAAAGTGCTAATGATGAATATAAACATATTCACCATCTCCTCGGATTGTTGATTACCTCACAGGTAGACCACTGTTCATCTGTCTGGGGAGTGTTGTCTCACATGGTGACCAGAAGTACAGGACCACTGCAGGGGACTGTGCTTTCTCTTTTCTCGCTCACCTCATACACCTCTGGACACATGGAAATCCTGATTTCCAGGATTTCCATGTGTCCACCTGCAGCAGTTCTTTGATAACTCTGGAGTGGTTGGGCGCATAAGTGATGAATGGGAGGAGGAACTGTGGACTGTGGTGCAAGATTTTATGATAAGGACCAACAAAAGTCTTCAGCTTATCAATGTGACAAAGACCAAAAAGATTGCAATTAACTTCTGGGGGAAAAAAAGACCATGACACTGACGGTGTACAAAAACAGCATGAGCAGAATGTACTTCCAGAGGAAACTCAGATCTTTCAATGTGTGGAGCAAGATGTTGGATATTTTCTATCAGTCTGTTGTCGCCAGTGTACACTTCTATGCTGGGGATGTAGCACTGGAGCCATGGAGTGGGATAAGCAAACTGATTCAGATCAAGCGGGTTAGCTCTGTGACTGGATGCAAACCAAACACTTTTAAAGCATTGGTTCAAAAGTGTTTGGTTTTCAATCTGGATAACCTTTCACACCCTCTCTGACACATCCTGGACCAGCAACAGTACTACTTATCTAACAGTCGGATTCAGACCTGCTTTCACAAGGACAGACGCAGGAAATCTTTACTGCCATGTGCAATAATTTTAGATAAATCCTGACAACACCATATCTCAAACAAGGTGCAATTGCTGAGCTCCGTAGTCTCGACTTCTTAGAACTTTGCCTCAACTGCTGTTTGCATACTGTGAATTAATATAATCTACATTCATACTACTCATTCTTAAACACAACACCTTATGTGCATACTTTTTAAAAATTGTATCGTAATTGTCCTTATTCAAAATTCACACTTAGACCATTTTTTTTTCTCAAGTCCTACCCTCAAGAATTTTTTCAGTACTTTTTGGACTTCATTCTTTGCTGTAACAAAAGAAATTTCCTAGCTTGGGATGAACAAAGTACTATATTCATCTGTCTTAAAACCAATGGAGATAAAAATCTGAAATATGGTATTCTTATACAACCCTGCAGTTATTTGCAAGGCCAGGCCCCAATTTTTAAATTTGGTCCAATTTCAGCACAAATCAAAAAGACAAGAATCTGAATCAACATCTTTCAAAGGCTTGAATCAAGACAACCAGACTTTTCTTTGTTCTTGAAGATGTTTTACCTTCCATCCTGAAAGCATCATCAGTTCAAATGTCATCAGCATGTATATTCACTGCTGTAGAGACTGAGGTCAGACTCAGGGATACTTCGTGTTGTGGCTCCCTGATTTTGTTACAGAAAAAGCTCCAAATATAAACTGCAGAGATGGAAATTAACTAAAACATTTATCTTTGAAATCGATTTTTTTTCCAACCAGTAAACAAACAGAAGTGTTCTTTCTTTCATGCACATGGCCGACGGCAGAAACTCCCTCTTGCTGATCTTATATCAGCATATGGAAGGACATTCAGAGGACATTTTATCATCGATCATCCACTCTGGATGTTACTTGTTTACTGGAGTTAGCTAACTTTAATAGTCCTGTCAGCTGCAGAAATACTCAGATTACTTTGCTGTTATGGGGTGTATCAGTGATGAACAAAAGACTGAGCACAGAGAACTGGTGGACTGTTTTTGTGGTATGGTTTGAGAACAATCATCTCATCTTGAATGTAAAAGAGATAAAGGAGATGATTTTGGATTTTACAGGTGCCAGGACTCAGATAGTTTTTCATCATTGGAAAAGAAGTGCAGGTGGAGAAGAAGTGCAATATAAATACTTCAATATTCACCTGGACGACACACTGGACTGGAGATACAAAACTGATGCTGTTTATAAGAAAGGGCAGAGGATTTACTTCTTGAGGAAGCTTAGGTCCTTCAGCATTTGCAGCAAGATGCCGAATATCTTGTTGTCTGGAGAGTTTAAGCACATCTGCAGTCATCTGTCAGGCGAGCACCATCCAAGCCAGCGACTCAAATAAACTGGACAAAAACTGATAAAGAAGGCTGGCTCTGTTCTGACGGCTGTTCTGGATCCTCTGGGGCAGATTGTTGTGAATCACTGTGTTGTGAAAAGGATGATCAGGGTTGCCCTTGATCTTCTTCCATTTATGAAGTATCTTCCATTGCACAGAGTCTCTTCAGTCTTCAGTCAGAGGCTTCTTCAGATCTGCTGCAACACAGACCACCACAGGAAATCCTTCAGACTGCTACAGGAGATATTTCAGATCTCTACAGGAAGTTCTTCAGACTGCTACAGGAGATTCTTCCTGCCCACAGATAAAGACCTCTACAGTAACTCCTTGAAGAGACTGAAATCATGAAAACTAATTTAACAATTTATTTCACTTTGGAGATTAAAGATTTTTTTTTTAGTGAACTTTAGCTAACTTTAACTTGATTAACATTGCAAATTAATTGGAGCTAGCCAACTTTAACTTCACAGCACAAGTTGACCAGGGCCAACTAAAATGTTTTTAGCTTTACAAGTTCACTGCAGTTAACTTATTTCAGCTAACTTTAACATGATTTGCATTACAAGTTCACTAGTGAGAGCCAAGTTTGGATAAATTCATCTGAATTGAGATTACAAGTTCACCAGAACTAGGTAACTGTCGTTGGTTTTAACTTGTCTAATATTAAAAGTTCACTGGGCATTTTTTCAGGTTAGGGAATAGCTGAACATACATGATCTAATTTGGTAGTGGCTTGCTAGGAACTAATTAATTGTCTATTTAGACGTGACATTTGTTCTAATGCTAGTTAAACCATTTATCCACTAATCCCTCAGATCATAGAGTTACAGAACCTTATAGATGTCCAGGCTGAGTGCAGCATTAACCTCAAGCTGATGGAAGGACATTTTATGGCCACAATGGAAGAAGCGGGAACCTCTGAGTGCCACTGAGGTCACAGTTTCAGTTAGAAAGCATCTTCAAAGAAAAGAAAGTACAGATTAGAGCCTGAACCAATCTCAAATTCCTTCCAACAGCTTTAACAACTTTGTCTTCATGGAGATATTTGGAGAGAATTTATTTCACTTGTATTAATTAATGATTATGAAAATGAAAACATAAACTGAAGCTTGATAGTTTACTTGAAGGATTCATGGTTCATATATCTGACTGTCTGACTGATTTTTATTTTACCAAAATAATACTGAGCTTTATAAAAGTTAATGTGTTCCCCAATCACCTTGAGGAACAAACCAGACCAATATTAAACTTTGTTAAATTCTTCACCTTTCATTTCTGTTTCACTAACCAAACAGAAGCATGAGTCTTAAAATCAACCACAACACCTTAAATTATATTTACCCTGTCAATTTCCACAGTTTAGTGACCGTAGGTTTTAGTCCAGTGGAGAACTTGACTCGCAAATACATAATCAGTCTTGGCTGTCGACTTCTTTACACGGGAAAGAGTTGTATTTCATTTTCAGTCCTGGCTTGTAACATCTCTGTAATGAGTCTGTCCATTTTGCCAGAAACGATCACAGATCAGTGGTTTTGAATTCATCGTCAGTGTCACCAGCAGCACAGTGACAGTTTCCATAGTGTTATAGTTCAAATGTTTGTCTTTAGTTTCTTCTGAAAATGCAATGGTAGGGCAGTTAATCCAAACAGGCCGGACAGATGAAAAAAATCAGGTTCCGTTGATTATTTATTGCTTAGGGACATTTTTCGAGAGCATACCAATAATCCACAAACTGAACTGACATTTGAAAGATTTATGACTGTGGTGGACAAACTGGTTATCAGTTGAAAATGGTAGAGATACCAGAGGAGCCAAACACCAACTCCTGGTTGATAGAACAGTCGCCCAAGACTGCAAGTCCCGAAATA
>JAOWBL010001244.1:0-15715 GCA_028564865.1 Zenarchopterus dispar | reverse complement strand
GTATGTGTATATATATATATATATATATGTGTGTGTGTGTGTATATATATATGTGTATGTGTATATATATATATATATATATATATATATATATCACACACACACATGAGGAGGATGATGATTTTGGCTTGTTTTAAAGTTACAGAACCTCAGCACCTCTCTATCGCCGGGTAGATCAGGAACTCCTGGATATACTCTAGTGTTCTGCTTTCAAGTCAAATTTAAAACCATCTAAACAATGGGCTTAGGTTTTGGCACCAAAAGTTGGTTGTGAATTAAACATGGATCATACAAGGCTCTTTCATTATTTCCAGTAACTTTTTGCAAATTTTAGACATTTCATTTAGTAGTCTTCCAACTCCAACCTCTCCTCCTCCTTGTCTTTTTTCCAGCTTTTCTCCAAACTCTTTGACGTGGCTCGGAGTCGAGTCCCCCTGGGTAGGCTGATCCCAGCACCACGGCCCCGGCTCACCTCAAACAACAACGTCAAGAAGAAAAACTAGCAGCACGCCACATCCTGCTTATTGCCCCTCCCCTTCACCTTCTGCTCAGTTTTGAAACAAACATTTAAGACACACAAAGGAGCTCGTGTTCTGACTGTAAATAATGGTTCCTCACCATGCCAGCTGTAGGTTTGAGGACTAGCTTTAGATCCAGACGAAGCGGTTTGATGTATTTTATCACTCATCACTGGGCAGGGTTCAAGTATTTATTGGTGGGAGGGTCCTGTGCATCACTGTCATCCCAGGTGTGCTCATCTGTTGGGTGGTGATTCCACACCGATTCCTGTTTTTGTGAATGTATAAATGAAGAGCATGACCACTGACATTCCTCACTGATCCTGTCCTCCCTCCGCTCATCTTCATCAGTTTTTAAGCAGCATCAAGAAGGAGGTGCAACCAAAGTTTACAGCTTTACTCTTCCATGCTCTCAGGAGGAGCAGATTGATCGACAGAGGTTTCAGGTTTATAAGACTTTAAAGGAAGTTTGGTGTCGGAGGAAGGTGTACTTCTGTCCTGAGAAAGGGTTGTATGGTTTTTGTCAGGTTGAATATGAGGCTATGCTGAACAGTTGAGGCTTGTCTTGACTGTTCAGCATAGCTTCACGTTGAGATTCAAACTCGCCACCACAGTTAGGAATGAGAAGCTGATAAATACACACCCAGAAAGCTGTCAAATTCGGAAATGGAAATCCTCTTAATGCCTGCTGGAGCTGCCAGACAGTTGTCAAGTGATGGAGCCTATAACAGTTTTTCACCTCCGTCATGAGCAACAGTCTCCTCTGACTTTAGTAGAGGACATCCATGATGTGGGACACGTGAAGCTCTGGGACTTTCATCCGGAAACTGTCTTCACTGTCAAAATGGTGCAGACATGACGATCACTGTTGATCAGTGTTTAACTTTTCCTCTTTTTCCCCTTCTCAGCAAAGCAGGGGGAGGGTTTATTGTGGTTTGTGGTACATTTCATTTGCACCTGTGACCCCAGATGTTTCTGCCCGCAAAAGCAAATGTTTTCTTGGGACACAACCATCATCTGAATCCAGCATATGCACGGATTGTTTTCGTTGTGTCCAGGACGTGGCAGGCTGCAGGGTATTTGTCCCATGCAAGCATTTTATCTGAAAACCCAACCCACAGAAGGAAATGTAGACAAAACAAATCACAGAGAACTCTCTGTGACCTGGATTCTTATCACCACGTGTTAAGGTCATATATAGGCTAGACGCTCTGTACGCGGTATTCTCACCCCATGACGGAAAACTTAAAATGCCAAATTATCTTATTGTCTAAATGGTTCAATTGTTATTTAGAAAAAGTGTAGCACAGTGTCATCTGATCACAGTCCAGTTTGCATTTAGTGTCAAACCTCTCTACTGATATCTTATTATTACATGTCTTATTTAATCACGTACACACGGTTCACAGTGGGTGGTTTTCATCATGTTCTCTTCCCACTCACTCATCTTAGCTCTTCCCAGTGTCTGAGAGACACACATTGTTGAGCTGGAAATGCTGAATGACTCAAAGTATGTGCTAAATGACTTTAACTGAGGATGCACCCATGTTTGTGCCCTTGGGAGCACCTCATCAAGTCTGTTAAAATATTTCAGAATCTTTTTGGTGGCAGTGAAGGAGCATTATTTAAGCTACAAGGAGAGATGTAATGAAATGCACTCGTCAGTTATCATGAGCTGGAAAAGTGCAACTGATTTAACTTCCCAGTGGAAATCTCTGTTTTGAGCTGCAGTGTCTATTGGTCAATACTTTACACCAGTTTGTCCTTTTTATTTTGAAACCATCATGAAATTCCTTTCTTGCTGAATTTAGATTTCTCGTTTGCATTTAATAGTTCAAACTTTGGGACATGCTTGGTGTCTGAGATATCCTGTATCATGTGTCTTAAAAGTCGAGCTGGAATTAAGAGTGAGCAGGAACTATTTCTGGAAATAGTATCTGGTTGCCTTTCTTCTATGATCCCAGCTGTGTACTTGACCTACAGACAAGAGGCAGTGTTCAGGGATTTGTCTTTGAAACATTTCTGTATTGAACCTGGTCTTTGTAACAGAGGAAGGCTGCCATTGTCAACAGAAAAGAAGAAGAAAAAAAAGCTTTTTTTCTCTCTCTCTTCTCTTGTCCTGTTCACCTCAGATGTAGAATTCTAATTTCAGACCTTTGCAATATCCCAATCTTTCATTCCTTCTCCTGCTTTTAAGATTACTTGAAGTTGTTTGATAAAACACTAAACATACCAAGTCAGAAATCAAGCTTTTTCTGGGATCAAAGGTCATAATCATGTCATCCTTCCACTGAGTCCTCCTTTTTTTTTTTTTTTTTTAAATTTATTTATTTATTTTCCCCATTGTCATTCCATCCACATCACCACCATGTGCTCTTTGGTTTTGTACAGTTTTTGTTTTTTGTTTTAAACGGCCTCATCCACACACAGGGCATGTTTATGAAGTCTATACATATATAAATAAATGAATATAAACATTTTCTAAGCCTTTTGTAGTTGTAAGAACAACGGTCGGGTGGTAGACCAGATTCAACGCACTGGATATAAAGGAATGCTCTTGTGATTTTTGTGGATATGTCTAATAAATTCCTTTTTTTACATATTATATATAAATATATATTTGTAAATTTAATCTTACATGAGCACTGCTATTCCACTTCCTGCTGGTGAAGAATGTTTATAATCTGGATTTTTTTTTCTTTCCTTTCCTGTTGCATTTTAAAGTTATTTTCATTAATTTATTTTTAAATACAATATTAAACCAAGCTCAAACCACAGTGTTGTTAACTTTATGTATGTCTTCTGTATTTTTGTGTGTGCTTGTCTTTGCAGTCACTAGTTTTGTCATTTATTAAAAGAGATGGTGTTGCTGATTTCATTCCAGGACAGTAACAATGTCACAAGTTTGTATGTAAACTATGATTTGGAAGGCAAATATTTCAATCATGAATCAGAAACCAGTTCCAGATCGACTCGATGATGAGAAGAACGAGGCGTTTAGTAAAGGGCACATTGGCACGTTGACTCGGTTCTACACGGTGCAATAGAGCACTGCAACCACAAGATGGCAGCAAAATACAGTGTTGGGAGGCAGCCCCATTCTCCAATGTATGAAATGATGGGTTCTTTTAAAAAGCTATACAAGTAGCAAAGTAACAATATTTCTTGTTCGATGTGAATGGGAGCACTAGAAAGAAAGTGGTGGGGAGACTGTACCAGAAGCTTTTTAGACTTTATGTTGGCGAGAGAGCAACAAAAGATCCAAACTTATCACCAAAGCTTTTTGAAGAAATGTAGTTTACATTGACTAAATATCCAGAATAGCCAGAAAGAGATGAAAACTTCCCACTAGTGCATTAAAACCAAAGCGAAGTGTCTCTTTCAAGTGAAATGCTTTTTGTCTATTGGTCCATGGGCTAAACAACCAACATCTATTTAAAAAAGCCTTCTTTAATTTTATTTTTCGCCATTTATTATTCAGAAGAATGCAACCTATTATATTTTTTTCTTTGAAACAGATTCAGTAAATACATCCTTATGAATTCTTCAACTCAGGTCTCGACGGATGTCTGGTTAAGCTGTATATCCGAGAAAAGTTACGACATAACTGTGGCCTGGTATTCAAATTCTGCTCTCAAAACTGTAACTCGAACTAAAGTCGTATTTCCGAGCTGAAAGTCATAACAAATGTAAGTGGACCTCAGCGCTTCGGACCCTCCGGTTGTTTCATTTCAAACTCCGTGACATAACTCCACTGAGGCGGAGTGCGCCGAGGATGCTGGGATATTTGTGGGATGACGTTGATGAAGATGAGAATGACGAGGAGGAGGAGCTCTGACGGGTTTTTTTCTTTTCTTTTTTTTTTTTTTAATAACTGCAGTGCTGCTGTTTGACCTGACAAACCGCTGGAAGCCGAGGAAAGGAATTTTACTTTCACACCTCTCTTCCTCCTGCTTGTCCCCTCTCTCTCTCTCTTTCTCTCTCTCTTTCTCTCTCTCTCTCTCTCTCTCTCTCTCTCTCTCTCTCTCTCTCTCTCTCCCTCTCTCCCTCTCTCCCTCTCTCCCCCGCCTTTGTTTCCATGCGGCTTTCTCTGTCCTGCTCCGTCATAAACAACGGGCCTTTCCGTAGCCGCCGCCCCGGCCTCCCCCTTCCTCCAGCCGGCGGAGCCTACCAGCAGATAACCGCCGTGGCGGCCTGGCGCCGGGGAGAGATGCTGTAAAGCAGCCGGCGGAGGAGATGCTAGTCCCGGACTGAAGCCAGCAAAGAGCCGCGGAGGGAGAGCAGGAAGATGTCCGGCAGGATGCCTCTGACGCCGGTGAGCGAGTCCGAGCAGGTGAGTCTGCTTCCCTCCACTCGAGCGATCGGTTATTCATCCAGTTTGTGCTGTGAATTGTTGAAGGAAGATAAATATTTTTGGTTTGTTTTTTAATTTATTGAAAGGTTGTGATATAGAAGTAACTTTTGTTTGCCTGTGCCTGATTCTTTTTAAAATGCTTTTATTCCATTGTCACTGGAGTTAAAAACATTATACAATTCTTGGCGGGTTCAGCTGTATGTGTTGCCAGTAATGTTATCGTTTAAATGTTAATTCATCTGATTTGATTATTATTGGCAGATTATGGCACTCAAAGTTTTATTGTTTTTATTTACTGATGAGGGTGGAGGTCTGACAGTAGCAAACACACGTTGAAAGTGAGTCAGCTGATCTGTGCCTGCAACCCCGTCCTGTCAAACGATCAACTTTAGGCACTGCTGGTTTGCTCCATCTATTGGATAAAACTGGGGAAATATGTGACAGTTCAGCTCATACAAATGATAAAAACTTATGGCCTGTGTGGTAGAGCTGTGTTGTGGGAGTGTACACCACTGTAACCTTGAAGCTGTGCATCAACACAGCCATCAGTCTGTATGCCCAAACCACATGCTGGTGGCTAGATACCCAGCAGATTTCATGTGACTCTCTTATGTGCAGTCTCACTGTGTCTGAGAAAATATTTCATCTCTCCACTCACTGTCTGCTGGAGTATCCCAGCTCCCAGGTAATAGATCCTCTAAATTATGCAACCCACATCCTGACCAGGAATGAATCTCTAACGTTTTTACACAGCTGGCTGATCACAATTATTACTCAAGTTCTGCATGGTTATTACTGTGCTGTTTTCATCTGTTTGCACCCTCTTCTTCTGCATTACGGTTTAATTCTATTAAGCTTTTATTCTTATCCTTATTGAAGAATTAGATTTATTGGTTGTAATGTTGATATATGACAAACTGTACTAATATTTCCTCACCTGAAGGGTGTTTGGGATATTGCCAGAGATCCTAATTCTTTGCCTCTTCAGTACAAACAAACTTACTCTGTACTGATGAATGAGTGTTGTTGGTTTTGCAGAAAAATGTATTGATCCAAGGTGTTCTGCAGCCAGAACAAAAATGTGGCTCTTGGACACTCCTGTATGAGTCTTCACATAAAGTCCACCTCACCCTTTTGCAGTTGGTTCACTATGTTCTGCACCAGAGGAAAAGGCTGTGAGGGATACCAGAGCCATCTCATAAGAGAAAATTTGTGCTAAATGAGTGGGTATGGCTGATAGGAGACTCTTTGAGCTTAAAAAAAATGCAAAAATTCAATTGGGTTGCTTTAATTGAATATATTTTATATGAGTTGATGGTCAAATTTTATTAAATGTAATTAGCTGATAGTTAACCAGTTAACTTCTATCGATAACTTACCCAGATGAACCTGTTCAGGGGTGTGTTTTCCAAAACTATCGTTGCTGAGTATGTTAGCAACTAACATGGCTGGAATCAGACAGATACAATGTAAGTGAGTTTTAAAACCACAGCTGAAACGATAAAGGTAACCTATACGTGGTAGTATGACCAGGCGGCACAGGTGTTTACCAAAAGCATCATTTGAATAATGTTTGCAATCAGTGCCGTGAAGTTGTATTTTTAGAACAACAGATTTCGACCTGTGGATAGAAGCTTAGTAATCGATGATGGAGATGTAGCTGGTGGCAGATCGTAACCTATCAATAGAAGTTCACATGTAAATCAACATATGTATTTATAAATAAAGGCGAGTTTGGAAAACCAAGACAGTAAACTGACAAAGTTTAACTTTGTCAGTTAACTTTTTTAGTGTTGAACGTTGAAGATAAGCAGGAATAAGATAAGCTGCTGTTATGAACCTCAATATATCAGCCCATATGTGATGTAGGATGTTGGAAAGGAAACGCATGTTGACTTGGGAGTGTGTCATGTGATCAGAATTATGTCTTTCAGGAAAGAAAAAGTACTAATGCAGGTTTTGAACCCGTGATCATAGAAATTGATCAGTTACTGTCTATATAGTGAGCTAACACCATATCATCATATATTATCAGACAAACACAGAGACCAAAAACATCATGTTGAATGTTAGTGATACAATGACCACATTTAGAACAAAATATTTGAGTAAAATTACTTTCACAAACTATTCTATTTTATTTGTTTACATACTTATGTTTTTGTGTAGACTTTGAATGTACTAATGACTAATTCAATATGATGTATTTGTTTGAGTTTGAATCTGTTATTTGTAGGATATTTTTGTACATTTTGTACACATACATAGTTAAAATGATCTCGGTTTGTCTGCAGTGGTACAGTGATGAACTGAATGTTGTGCCACAGGTAAATGTAATACTTAAACCAACATATTCCTGCATGACCAACATAATGAAAGTAACAAAAGCTGCAAGGTCAAAAATAAAGTGATTAGAGCACATAACCTGTCGCCTCCGCTATTTTTCACTGGATGGTTATGTTGCTATGTGATTAGAATTCTTGAAAACTGGATCAGTATTTGCTGAAATTGGAATCAGCCAAAATGTCAAGTGCTGCTCAGGTGCACAGGGCCTCTGGATGCGGTCCATGCTATTGTGCCCTGAAGGAATGCAGCCTCCTCATTGTCATGCGTATGTTCTCTGTGAGCTACTTTCAGACTCCTCATCACTCACCGTCACCTCAGTTAATGGAAACCCTTAAAATCTGCTTTTTTAAAATCATGTCCTGAACTCATACCTGATTATGGACACCTCTGACGTAGAGAGTTATGATTCAAACAATATGTGAGAATTAAAAAAAAAACCCTGAGAGCCAAAGTTCTGGTGTATTTCGTTCAGTTTACTGTAGTCATGCTGGTTAAGAACAAACTGTACAAGAAAACTAACCTGTTAAAGTTGCTCCTATTATCACATGAAAATATCTTGCTGCTCAGTCATGTCCTTGTTTCGTGAGTCTCAGCAGAGTTCGAGTACCCTTTACTTATGCCGGCCATTCGGCAACTACAGCTGGCTCCTTCTGTCTGTTTACTATTGATTTTTCCTAAAATACACAGCAGGATGTGCTTTGAAGAGCGCAGTGAGCTGTATTAGCGTCAGTCTCGTTGAAGTCACTTTCAGGATTCCACAGTAGGTCACCATAGACTTGATCTGTTTCCAGCTTTTTAGACCTTCCTGTGATATGTCTCAAGCTCTCATTATTTTGAAGTTTATGATTAACTGTATAGATAATTTTCATTAACAATAGAAATCAGTACTTTTCTTTCCTTATTGTAGTAATCTTTTAAAGCTTTCATTGATGAATTAGTCCTCTTTTGAAAATCCGACAAATTCTCTCTTACAGGATTTTTTTCTTTAGAATAAAGTCAACTAAACACAGTTGCTGAAATAATAAGGGTTAAGCATGTTCAGATAAACAATAGGGGGGTGAATGTTCTCCAGGAGGGTCCTATGAAGTCAGTGCAGACAAACAATGATGAGCCAGCAATGTTCAAGTTGCACACATTCGCACGTCAGTGAGGAAAACACGAAAGGTGGTGATGCCAAAGTAGCTTTTTATTTAAAAGGTGAATGGAAATCTTTTCAGCAGAATATTTGCAATTCTCATGACTAATTGTGATCAGTCGGAGTCCTGACGGACGACTTAATGGATATGAGCCTCAGTTTGAACTGTGACTGTCAATCAAACAACTGTAGAGAAGGAACTGTAAATAAATGCTCTTTCAGTAAAGCACTGATAGAAAATCAACTTCATTTTAATCCACCTGTCTTATGCAGACTATACAACTAGGTGATTAAAGTGTCAAAATATTGAAAGGTTGATGTAGTGATAAAAATAAAAATCTGTTAAAGTGACTTGGTGAATAAGTGATGGTGTACATGAAACATATGACTTCAGTGTTTAATAAAAGAGATAAAATTATTAGTTTGAGTTAAGAACTAAGGAAACTTGTAAGAGTCCATGCCAAAGCACATAAAACATAGAGAACTGCCATATTTCCATGATTCATCTCAATTCAATTCAGTTCAATAATTCAAGGGAAATTGTATGTTGCAGTAACTGTTATTATTAAATTTCTTGGAAGAGCCATTATAGATGATTTTATCAGTGCGCAGAAAAGATCTCCTGTAGGCTGGGTTGCAGCAGATCTGAAGAGTCCTCTCACTGAAGACACTTTGTTGTCCAATCAGGGTCTTGTGAATAGGATGCTCAGAGTCATCCAAAATAGTTTTCATTTTATGAAGCATCCTTCTGTGCACAATCGGCTCCAGAACAGTCCCCACAACAGAGCACAGTCCCCACAACAGAGCCAGCCTTCTTTATCACTTTATTTTCTTTTTAAAGTCACTGGCTCTGATGCTGCTACCAAAACAAATAACTAGTGCTGGAAATGAATTAGAAGGAAATACATTTTAGATTGTGGACGAGGTCATAATTCCTTTCATATTACACTTCCTTCTTTCTTTTTGGCTGTTTTGAGTTAACTCTTATAATGATGTGATTTCATAGTTTTTCTTTTGCATTGGTTTTATGGGACCAGCCGGAGAATTATCACATCAAGCTTTTTATTTCCTCTAAAAAGACTCCAAATATTCACTTAACTGCAGTTAAAGGAAACGGGAATGACTTCTTGTTTTCTATTTGAATCTTTCTTGAATTGTACGTAACAATCATATGTTCAGCTGACGAGACACAAAGATGCACCGAGATAGAAGCTTTCTGCTCCTTTTAGTGGTTCTGTCATCTCTGCATCAGGAATGTGAAGGTTTTTCTGCATCTGTGCAGATCTGCTACAACCAAAGCACAAGCTCATTTTCTTCTGAAATTAATTTTACTGTGAAATCAGCTGTTTTCATCACTATGGCAACACAATGGTTTATGGGGGGATTCACCCGGCATCTCTTCCACCAGCCTGCAGCACAGATGAGACAGAAAGTTGCAGGGGGCTGACTTCAGTGTTGCCAGGTCTGCTTGTCTCCTTGGCCTTTTACAAGACCCATCCACAACCGCTTTTCCTTGGTTACCATGCAAGCCCTGGCCGGTACGGCCCCTCTCCCCACCACCACCACATGCAAACACACACACACACACACACACACTTGCAACACTGCACCTGAAAAGAGTAACAGAGCAAAGATATTCCGGAAGTGAGGAAATGGCAAAAAAAGGAAAGACTAGAAGAACAAGAGTGCACTGGGAGACTGGATCCGAGTCCAGGTGGGGGATTGCTCAAAGCATTTTGCCAGTTTTGCAAGTGAGAAGTCTGCGCTCACCACAGAGACTTGGTACGACATGCCACCACTGAAAAACACACAAGAAAGGGCTCACAGACTTTGGAGTCCCCGTTTCAAAACCGTATGAGACCAAACTTATTAGAGATCCACAGTTTTCCTTTGTAATAGATGAAAGTACAGATATTGCGTCTGCCAAGCAGCTGTGTTTGGTAATCCACTACTTCAGTGTTTCATTTGAACAAAACTGTCAACCTTTTAAGGACTGGTTTATTTGGATGGTGAACCAGAGGCTATTGTCTCAACTTTGACCTGTTTTCTCCAGGGTATTAAACTAGATATAAAACAAAAATGCATTGCAGTGTTGAGGTGAAAAAGAGAATTATGTACACGTACCTGCTCTAGAAAAACCCAGAACTCCAGCTGCTCAAATGTGTGTCATTCAACACAGATGTGTGTGAGTAAGGCAGTTGAGACATTTCCACACAATCTTGAACACTTGGTTTCTCATTCACACAGCTGGTTTTCACACAGTGCCCGTCACCACTGCAAGTATGCAAAGATCTACACCATCATCAATCCTGGCAAAGTCCCATGTACAGATGTCAGATACACAATGGCTTTCCATCCATGACTGCTCATCACGCATACCTCAGCAGTGGGATGGACTGAAGCTTCACTTTCAGCTAAGCAAGGATCACCAAAGATATGAATACGCTGAAATCCATCGCCAGATGTTCAGTGATCCCATGAGCAAACTGTACCTGCTGTTCCTAAAGCCACATCTGCAAGAATACAACAAGATCAACAAGATGTCTTAGCAGGACAGGGGAAATCCATTCAAAAATAGTGGAGCGTCTGCTTCTTTTCATTCGCTGCCTTATTTCCAAGTGGTGAGGCCTGATAAAATCTCTATCTGCAGTTGCTGTGACTTCTTGGTGGAAGCATACAGACAGGTGCAACACAGACTTCCAACTAACATCCTGCTCTGGGAATCTATGAGTGCTTTCAGTCCAACTGTCATTTTGTCACAAGCAAAACAACAGCTCAGACCACTGTCCATCCTGAAACTTTGCTCTGGTCATCTTGCAGCTCTGGACACGCAGTATCAGGCTTCTGCATGTATGAACAAACAAGGAAGACACAGACAGAGGCATTTTATGTTGAAGTGCTCATTTCCAAAGGCAGCAGTGGAGACCAGACTTTCAGAGAACTTTCCCTCTTTGCTCTATCGTTGCTTCCATGCCTTGAAGCCATTCTGATGTGGAACAAGTATTTTCACAAATGAGCCTGGTTAAGTCCAAACTTAAGAACAGAATGGGACAGAACAGACTCGGCAGGATACTCCACATAAAATATGGACTGAGAAGAGAGGGTTCGGTTATTTGTTTATGATCCCTTTTAGTTCTTAGTTCTCAGTTATGTGCAGAACTTTGTTTCATCTGTGGTTGTTTTTAAAGTGCTTTATAAATAAAGTTGGTATGGTACAATATTTCTTTTAGATTTTACGCTTGGACTATTTGAGATGTTTTATGTTTATCATTTCTTTAAATCAATTTAAGAATTCAAAAACGTAATTTATCAAATGTTTTATACTGACAGTATATACTGTCTATTTGGTGTTTCTGTTGCAGAGTGCATATGTATTTTATTTACTCGTTTGAAAGCCTTTAAAAGTTTAAGTTATTAAGAGTTTTATGGTTTACAATCTTTATTGTCCATTCACATTATTTGCTGTTGCTAATGCTTAGCTCCTTTTTTAAAAAAATGAATTTAATAATTTTATATATATATATATATATATATATATATGTATGTATGTATGTATGTATGTATGTATATACGCTTTATATGCTATATATATATATATATATGTATGTGTGTGTGCTTTGTATTGTGTTTTTGCATGCTTTTATTTATGTGAGGAGAGAGCTCTTGCTTGTTTTGGGCTTGTTTCCATGGCGCTGGTTGCTTGTTTCTCCTGCGAGATCTATCAACCATGGCTGAATTTACTCCACCACATCCCAGACTTCTCTAACATACTGTCCCTCCTGGAGTTTCCTCATATGGGATTTTTATTTTGCCAAAGCTTGTGTCTGTTTGAGATGAAAACTTTTCCCACTTTCTAAGTAGATGCAAATGCTGAAAATGAGTTTGTGACATCATATTTAACATAGTCTCGTTTTTAATGAACTGCTTTTATTAGCAAGCCACTGCCTGGAGTTCAAGTTCGGGTTTCTACATTTGGCCAAACCATCCTGCAGTTTTCATATTTGTCATGTTTGTGTAGCTGCTGGTCATGTCATTCTAGACTTTTCCTTTCAAATATCACATGGAAAGCAAAAAGCACCTATTTGATGTTAACAAGTGCATAGCCATTTTGTCCTGGAATATATATGTGTTTTTTTTTTAATGTTTTTTTAATATGAATTTTCATCTAATGGAGCCCAGTGAATTTTGACATTCAGTATTTTATGCAGTGAAAATAATCCACCTCCTTCAGTTTTTTTCATTTGAAAGGAGACGAGAATAACATCCTACTATAAGCACATCCAGACAGATGTGTTTGGCACATAGCCAGGTCTCAGTATCTTGTATTCTTTTTTGGTTTGAGTATCCAAGCTTTTTTCCTCTGTTGTGGCCGTGAAGGTGTCATCATTTTGTCCTTTTTTAAATTAATTTTTATTTATTTATTTTTAATTGTTGTGGTGGTGGGGTGTTACAGCTAGGATACCTTTGTGCTGCTCTGACAACTCATTAAAATATGTGGCCACTGGACCAGAATCTGGAGATTTTTATGCCACTCTAGTTTCTTCTGTTTTCTTTATTATTATTATTATTATTATTATTATTATTATTTAGTTCTTTGGCAAAAACCATTGTAACTCTGAAAGGAAATCATTTTTTGCTCAGTTCATCCACATTCTTGTGTTTTTTCCATTTTGTTCAGTTCTTTTTTTTTAAATTCTAAACAGCAAACAGTCTGGTTTTCAGAGGGGATTTACTCCCAGTCATACTGAGCAACAGCAGACCTATCAATAGGCTGCAAATGTAATTTGAGCCATAAAGATCTTCTTCCTGTTTTCAAACCGCTGCTTTCCTCATCTTTTATTGAACTTGTACAAACATTGATGAGCTTGGAAAATCAAATCAGTTTACCTGCTATTAAGTACATTTTTCAATCCAGTTGAATAAGACAAAATCATATGTGGCAGGATTATTATGATTATTACAAATTATTTCACGAATTCGAACCTGGTAATCCGGCAAACAAGTACAATGTAATCTTCTCCCTGACTGCTACTTGATACATAAAACAATGAAAAAAAAATCAGTGTAGGTTATCAAAGTGGCCCAACCATTACAATAAATAGTTCATGTAATAAATATCTTTCTGTAATTTAGATGGCAGAATATTTGCAGGAAAATTTGACTTTTTTCTTTTTCCTTTTGTTTGGTAATGTGGCACAGTAGTGTAACCTGGACCGCTGGTCTATGCTGACACATCATGTTCAGTATTGAAAATAAGAAAAGGTCCCCACACTTGTAAGACCTTCACCCTCAGCAAACATCCAAGCTATTTTGTCATGTATTAAATTTATCAAACATCAGTGACATTAGTTTTCAAGAATATTATAATGAAATAGATTACTAATAACAATTGCAGGATTTACATTTTGACAATTACCTTCTGTCCCTCTATTTGCTCCCAGAAGAATCAAGATGGCATTATTGTTTTTAGCAGTTGAAGCAGATAAATGCCACCTAGCAAATCAGCCAGTGAGCAAGTCACGCAACAGTTCCTGCCAGCTTTTAGGAGTGTGGTCAGAGTTCACATGAGTGGTAGTTTAAAAGGAATGGAAGCACTTGGCTTTCTGCTGCCCGTCTTTTTCATGAGCCACGGACAAGAGAAAACTAACCCCAAAAAAGTCAGTACATTTACAGGATGTTTAAGAGAAATATATTAGTAGTCTCAGACCAGACTGTCAAAACAAACATTTGCTTACTTTTTAGGAAGTCGTTTAGTATTCATCTAGTCACATGTTCCTGGTGTCTGTAGAAACCAAAGAGTAGCTTTGTACTCCTGTCCCGTTTGTCTTTGGGAACAACTTTGTATTGCTTAACGCCACATCAGCAATGATGAAATCAGTTTCATCTGTTTTTGTCGCTGTATATGCTGTAAAGCACTTTGAACTGGGATGAAGTGCAATAAATAAACTGGCCTTCCCTAATTGAAATGTGCTGAGTAAAAGTGACTGTAACAGTGTGCCCTACAGCCACAGAGGCCTCTGCAGTGGTGTTATGTTCTAGCAGTAGAGTTGTTTGGCTGCTCGGCGTGCACGCCACCAGCCTGTTGAAACGCTGTCAGACTGGTTTCTGTCTGCTCCACTTCCTCTGCTGGGCAACAGCACATAGTGCTTTTATTTTCAAGAACTGGCGCCGCACATATCTGTGTCCCTCTCAGGTTTGTGAATGGAAAGTCTAGACTTAGAGTTTGGGAGCAGGGCTGAAATTTGTAGATTGTTTCATATTTGTACATATAATTAGTTTGAATAACAGATTTCATACGCAAAATGCTGGATCCAGAATTCAGAAAGATCTTGATGGAGTTCTTTTGCAACCTGACCACTTCTCAATTTAATAGCTAATTAAGCCCACAGAGTTTAACCTGATTTTCATCCATCCATCCATTTTCTATACCCACTGAATTCATTTCTGAGTCATTGGGCTCTGCTGGAGCCAGTCCCAGCCCATTGCATTGGAGAGGCAGGGGTACACCCTGGACAGGTTGCAAGTCCATCGCAGGGCCACATATACACACACACACTCACACTTACGGGCAGTTTAGAATTCTCAATCAACCTCACATACATGTTTTTGGACTGTGGGAGAAAACCGGAGTACCCGGAGAAAACCCACACAAGCACGGGGAGAACATGCAAACTCCACCCAGAAAGACTCCTGCCGGGAGTCGAACCAGGAACCTTCTTGCTGTGAGGCAACACCGTGCCGCCCTTATAATCTGATTTTGGTTCACTAAAATCCCAAATAAACACGTAACTAGAAGAAACGTGTGCATGCTAAAATCTACTTTTCTGTTCATGTGCTTCCAGCCAGAGTATGTGTTTTGCACATCTGCAAATATGTGAGAAATTGTGCTCTGTGTGACAAATGAGGTCACATGGTGAGTGTAAGATCTGTTAAGAACATGGACATAGCAATTTCTTTTCTCTGAAATACCAGAAAAAATCCAATCTGTGGAAACTTACATTATATGTTATTGTGTGTCAATACGATATTTAACTTTTGTGCTTATGTGCTGTTTGCTTAGGGATTAAAAAAAAACCTGCAGTTTGAATAGAAATCGATCTATCAACCTATCGATCAATCTATATTTAGGTAGATAGGTCTGTCTGTCTGTCTAAATCAATCTATCTATCTATCTATCTATCTATCTATCTATCTATCTATCTATCTATCTATCTATCTATCTAACTATCTAACTATCTATCTATCTATCTGTCTATCTGTCTATCTATCTACCTATCTATATGTCATCTATCTATCTGTCTATCTGTCTATCTATCTATCTATCTATCTATCTATCTATCTATCTATCTATCTATCTATCTA
>JAOWBL010001243.1:0-15721 GCA_028564865.1 Zenarchopterus dispar | reverse complement strand
ATAGATAGATAGATAGATAGATAGATAGATAGATAGATAGATAGATAGATAGATAGATAGATAGATAGATAGGTAGACAGAAAAGTTGTCAAGTTGTGAACTATTAATTTTCTGTCTGCTGAACAATAAATTGAATTCAGTAAATTGACTTTTTTTAAACTTATTCTGCAACATATGGCAAAGTGTAACATTGCTACTGTAAGATAACAGAAAGTTAGATAATACAAATAATAAAATAAAAGCACTAGTTATTGGTAATATTATATTTGTTAGTTTCCTTTTCTTTGGCCAGATTGTTAAATGTAGGCAAAAATGAGATTATAACCATTGTACATGAACTCAAGAAGAATATTTGTTTTTACTATCAGCATCCATGACAAATGTCTTGTGTTTGGTATATTTACTACTGTGTTTGCTTGTTTGTGGTCTGATGTGCCTCCAATGGGAGTAACATTTTTCATAATTTAGTCTAAATAACATTGGTTAGCTGCTTTGATCTGTTTGTAAGGAGGCTGTGGTTTGTCAAATGTTTTGCTCTAATCAAAAGATTTACATTTGTTCTGGCTGGTAAACAAACTCTCCCCCAGCTGGTTCTGTCTTTTTGATTTGGAACCACGCTGGTGCAAAAATTATTAGCAAAGCTTATACCGTCTGTGACTCAAAAACTCTTTTGCTCCTATTTTTGCAGTCTTGCAGCAGGTTTTAGATGACAGCTCATGGAGCTCCGTGTTTTGTCAGCTCATTTCCCCCCAGGTTTGCAACACAGGCTAACATTATCCTTAAAGGTTCCTCTAATAAGTACGTAGCAGGGGAAAAGGCAAACTCCCTGGCAGCCTGTGTGTCTTAATTACATGAGTGTGTCACTGTGGTGACAGTGGTATTGGGACTAACAAAGTGTGTGTCATTCTACAGTCTGGGGGAGACCTCTAATGAGCTTGTTTTTCTGTCTGGCTGTGTAGTTGTTGCCATTAATTGTCATTTGCTGGTAGGATAGATTGCACGCTGAAAAAAGAAGACCTCCAAAAATTTTGCTTTGTTTGAATTAATTACATAGTTAAATGATGGAGAAATGTGTGATTTTCAATATCCAGAAAAAAAAAATCAAACCTGTAACTCAGCTGATTGAACATTGTAAATAAACATATTTTGAAGGGGAATTAACTCATCAGTATCAGGTGAGGTGACCAGTTTGGAAAAAGATAACCGTTTTTAATCCCTCTAGATTGTCCTCACCTTTCATTCGTGTCCACAGCTAATTTATGATCTGCTGGTGATGGCCTGTCCCAGTGTTTGATGGCCAGATCAAAGGTTGAGCGACAGTTAATCTCTATAGACATCAGCAAAAAAACAGCAGGTGTGTTTCTGTGGCAGCTATATACTACAGCACTGGTTTGCTGAAAAAAATCATTTTATATGCATACAAAAATCAAGACCATTGTTTCCACACTACCAACTGCAAACTTCCAGTTAAAGGTGAATGTGGCTTTTCTATCTACAGGCTCATTAAAACAGGTACAGATAAGTGAGAAAAACAGACAGAGAAGTGACACAATAAAAGGACTTCAGTGTACGTACAAAACTATAAAACTGTCTTAATGAGTTTTATTTGCTATATTATATCCTTGTCATCCCTTGTGTAATATATCCAGTATGCCGAATGTCTGATAGGTCTTCCTGTTGCCTAGTGATAGTGGCGTTGCCCTAGTAATGACCCTCGAAGAAAATGGATCTTGACAATGATTCAGTAGATATCTGGGCAGAAGATACACATCTCAAAGCAGCTGTTGTAAAAGATGCCCATTTAGAAATGTGCTTTGTCATTAAAACCACACGGTCTGGAGCTCACTATTGTTTATTTTGTTAGACAAGTGTGAATTGAAATCTTGGCTTACGTGTCATGTTAGTGTAACAGTAACAACACTTTATCATCAGTCCTTCGATAACACATAAAAAAAGTCACACAGTGATGTTCGCTGCAAATTTCTGCCTGCTGTGCTGCCTGAGGGCCTGAACATTGCATGAGTTTAGAGCTGAATTTAAACTTTAAAAGTCCAATAATGTTGCAATGTACTGAACATGAGTAAAGATATGTTACATTACTAGAGACATGAATAAAGAAACTACTTTGCTTCTGTGTGTGCTGTTATACCAACCTTGAAATCATGTTTTGGTTAACTACATTTTTACATAAATACATCTATGCATAGTCATAAAACACAGTCTTTATGTGAAGGTTATCATCTTCGAGGATGGTGAATAAAACAGTCAAACAGAAAGTAGTAGATGAACAGAATTAAGCACATCATATCAGTTCTGGTCTCTTTCACTGATTTCTACTCCATTTTAGAGTTTTTTTCCTTTTTTTAAAAAAAAGTTGGACCACTGCCTTTTTAAGGATCTCAATGGGCAGGCTCAAACTTACAGACCTCTTTTTTCTGCACCAACCCCCAGATCTCTCGGATCTTTAGGGGAAGCCCTTCTACGTGCCCCACACTTACAGCTGACACAGAAAGACAACAAATCCTTAACTGATGCTGCGCCTCATTTGTGGAACCACATGCCACTCGACATAAAAATCTCTCCATCTTCCTCATCTGTATTCCCCAACCTTCACCTCCCCCAACTTTCCATCTGCTCCCGTTTCTGCTGCTCTCTGCATGTTCCTTGATATTTTGTGGTTGATGTTGTGAGTTTGTGTATTTTGCATTTTTGTTCATAATAATCTGTTTTAAATTGTACAGCTCTTTGATCAGTAAAAGATGTCATAAATGTGTTTTAAAAGTACAATTTACTCACTTACACTTACTTTACTTATCACGAGTGCTGTTTATAATATGGTAATACTTAGATTTTTTTTTTTTATTTACAATCTATCAACATTTTTCCTTTCTTATTTTGTCAGTGATTGGTAGATCTGCCACTCCAAAAAGATATTGTCTGGATGACGCATACCTGATATTTCCCCAGTCCACATGTGAGCAAGGGCTACATACCTTATAATACGTACATGTACAGTTTTTGTGTGTTTACATGGTTTCAGACTTATAAGCCTACATGCCATTTTGTTTTGTTTTGTTTTAACATTTGTCTCCAGTTACTATTTATCACATTAAGGAACTAAATCACAAGCCATGTACTTTCTGTATTTCTAATTAAAGCATCGTGCCCTCGCCCACCCACCGCTATGATCTCCCTCGCCTTGAATATCCTGGGTATCGTTGTGAGAGCAGGTTTGTTCCCAGGGGGATGCCAGTGTACCAGAGGCTGTCTGTCACAGCTGTTATCCTCCTGGGCTACAAGTAGAAGGCTTTTGCACCATGTTGAATTTTACTCTGGTTTTGTTAAGAGAGACAACATCAGACCACTAGCTAATGGTTCCTGAAACATAGATGTTCAACTGCGTTTTAATTGTATAGTTTAAACCCAGGAGATTTCATCAACACTCATAGAAAGCCTCTGGCTCAATCACATGAGGTTATCAAAATGGCCCCCTCTTTTTTTCTTTTTTAAAAATGTACCCTTTTCAGGTTTGATTTACTCTAGCTGCAAATTTCAACCAAACATGGCTTGTTTATTCTCATGAAGTGGGTGAAAAAAGAAAATGAGACAACAAATCTCATACCTATGCTTTCACACAGTGTCCCTATCAGAACATCTCATTTCAGACTACCCAGATCAAAGCTAGTCTTGAACTTTTGTAAACTTAACTGCATCTCAGAGTTTGAGCATCATAGTTTTACTAGATATTTGTATTAAGAATAAGCAAGACTTCTTGTTTTGGAAATGTTAATGGTTATAGTTTATGGCGACTCCAATGTGCTACCAAAGCAGCGCTGAAGAAAGACCCCTCAGCTGTAGCTCAACACAATGTCTTTTTGATTATTTATTTTATATTTTCTTAAAGAGACAAAAATGAGGTACTTCTAAACATTATAATTTCTGCTGTTCAGGTGGCTTTTCCATCAGATTGAGAGGTTATATTTTCATGCGTAATATTTTGACTTCTGACTTTATCATAAATAGCACAATATACTGACTGTGGTGTATGCATGAATTGCATCATAAATTCACATTGTTGTTTACATGTTGTTTACATGTTACAGTCATATATTAATTAATGACTCACACCCACACTATCTCCCACAACGCCACTGTGGTGTTTATCATCATCCAAAGCTTTAATTACATTCCCTAAAACATGGAGCACTTCCTGGATTTTCTACATCGACTCGATTTAAATTTTAGGGTGTGTGTTATAAAGCCACACAGTGTCCTCGGATGCAAAAAAATGATTGTATGCATTAGAAATGAACATTTCGAGTCATCCCAGTTTGATTTGAGTTGATTTGATTTTATAACTTGAGGTAATGATTCAAGTAAAATCGGTTTTAAATTTAAATTTAAAATTTAAAGTAATTTTCTGTTCAAAATTCATTCAAACCTAATTTTATTTCAGTACAAAAAAATGCTAACTTTACTACCAGTTCAAGCACACTGTGTATAAAATGAGCAGAATGAGGGCTATAACCAGAGTAAAGTGATGATTGTCCATACAATGATAGTAATGGCAGTAAGTGGTCAGGCTGCCCAGGGATATCTAACGCTAGTGCTGTAACCTGCAGGGGTGATTCACTGTCTCCCTGGATCATTTTTCCTTAATTCCAGGCATGTCACATGGGCTGTGGAGAGATTTTTTTTTTTAGAAAAAAAAAATAGAAAAAAAGTTTGCCACAACAGTGTGTATTGTGATTTAAATAGAAAAAGGTCATATCAAATAGCATGCTGACTAGCCACTAAATTATGACGACGGTTTGCATTGAACCAAGTGTTGTTACTTTATAGGGAGCTGCGTGTCAGACTACAGTGGAGGTTACGGGGAAGGGCTCCAGCTACTGGGGATATACACTGATTCAGTGTATAAGCGTAACTTCTTTTAGGTGTCAAATTAATGAATTAAGGGAACCTTCAGGAATGATTGTGTAGAAGGTGAAGTCTTAAGATTGGCCAAGAGGAACTACCTGTCGGCTCATCTGGTTTTCCAAATTACGTTCAGTCCTCTCAGGTGAACCTAAATCATGTAAACGCAACTCATTTGAGCCATCTGGATCACAAATATTTTTCTCAGAGCACATTTGATAAAGGTGAAGGTTACAAGAAGAACTGCTAAATGGACCAACAAGGGGGTCCGGGCCATGTTGGTGTATCACACCACTGAAGAGGGTTTTCTTTTGATCTCAGTCACTACCAGCTGTGTAGGTGCATGTTAAAAAAAGCAAACAAAAACGCAAGGAACATCTCTGTCCCTTCTATATTTACTTGTTTCCTCTTTTTTCATTTGTTCCCTTCTTCTTTTTCATCTACTTTTATGCCTTTGGCTGGTTGCAAACAGCAAAAAAATGTGTATTACCGCCATCACATGGCCAGCTGTGTTTAATCAGTGGTTTTTGTGTGGTGCTGTAGTGGAGATACACCTTCTGAAGGGGCTGAGGATGGGTTTGGCCCTGTTGGAGGTTCCTGTCTGGTTTACCCTGAACCCTTACCAATGGAAACACACCTACAGCTGATTTATACTTTCATTAGGAAAGGTGGACAAAATGGTCAAGCCATCATGGTTGCCAAAGAACGATCATCATCAAGCCTGGCAGCACATATAGTAGCATCATCCCACTTACTTACTTAAAATTATTGAGGATTTTTTTTTTTTAAGTGTAAGTCTAAAATTGTTGGTGGCAGATAAAATTCCCAGAAAAAAGCAGAAATTCTGGCTTTATAGAGTTAAAATTTTGGAGTTTCTATTGTCTAAATTTCTGATTTAATAAAGTCAGAATTACAAAGAACAATGCACAACTCTGTTGAGCAGAGATATGCTGATGATTTTAATACAGGTTATTTATTTTCCGTACTTTTTAAGCTTATCTTTTCAGCTACATGTTAATAAATACTGAGTAGATGGGAACAGCCCTATGTGTAGCTCCAAATTAAAAATTACTATTTAACCCAATTCATACTCATCCCAAAAATATGGGAATATGAGTTTCTGCCCATATCAGACAGACTTTGTAGCTATCTGATTTCATTTAAGAAAAGACTTAAGTTTTGTTAGGTAAGCATAATCATTCGCAAAGCAGGTATTACACCTTTATTTACATTAGTTGGATCATAAAATGTCAGTGTCTTAATACTAGTCTTAATTGGGTTTTTATCTGATTATTATTGTGGATGAAAATGCTCCCAAAGCAACAGAAACTGCCACCTTCCTGATGTAATGTCTGGTTCAAGTTGCATGTGTGACGTTAGGGAAACAAGCTCTGTTTGATGACCCAACAAACAATTTCCTTAAAATATATTGATAGTTTGACACCATATGGTGACCCTGGCAATAGACACAAGATCTCAACACGAGTGGATTTCATGTTAGTATGTCTCATTGTGCTTCCAGCAACAAAAGATGTGTTTTAAAGTTCATCCATTTGTACCCACACAGGCTTTTAAGTGTTATTTGAAAAGCCTCCAATCCAACTTTTATGGAGCAAAACATGAAGTCATAAAACACTATGCAGCCTCCATGAAAATAGAAGTGTAAGCACAATCCTTTATTTAAGTGTATTATATAATCTCCACTCTAAGTCCTGTAACCCAAAGCTGCATTATTTAACAGAAAACCTTGAACATGCTGGAATGCACTCTAGACATGATGTGAAAACTTAGTTTCATGAGGGTGAAAAAAAAGACTTTTATAAAAAATAAACCCCTTTCAGCATATGTTTTTCCCTCTGAAATGCACATTATTCATGTCATAGTAATGTTTCTGGACTTGTCAAGACTATGTTGCGTTATATTATATTGACCAAACAGAGTCCTCAATAGGTTTTCACTTTAAAAGCTCAAAACGCTTTTTGCTCACAAAAGAGAGAGAATAACAGAGCTAGAACTTTCCCACACATGACCCCATTAACATAAAAGTTGCCCAGAAATGGGCAACTACTTGATAAAGACGTGTGGCAAAATTAGAATCCTTAAAAATTTCTATACGCAGAATGAACTGCAGGGAGAGTGAAGTGGCAGAAAAAGGGAGCCCATGAAGAGCTCTCACTGTAGCTTGCAAACAACATGCGATGCATTGTAATTATCTAACAAGTAAAATAATGTGTGGAAGAGAACATCACAGAGTGACTCAAAGCAGCTTTGGTATAATTGGATAGATGCCCTGATTCATTTTCCTTACACACCTTAACTGCTTAATCACTTAGAGGTTATGCATTTATTACTGATGACTGTAATACTGTATGTTCTTCAATATGTACTTGAACAACACTTACATTAGTGGGGAATTGCTCACTCTCATTCTCCTGTCAGATTGTACTTCGCTGTACAGTTGTTGTAAAGCGACATTTGAAGCAGGTGGTCACAGCTTGGTCTCTTGCCACACATGCATTATGTGGTATTTATTACTAGCCTGGCTACCATCCTAACTCTTTTCCCCTTTGATACAAAGAGTTAGTCTGGTTCCTGAGGGTTTGACTTTGATTTTCAGGGAGCAGTACCAATAGATGAAGATAAAACTGCCTTTGGATGTTGTTGGATAGACATACAACCAGAAAATGCCAACAAAGCGATCCAAAATCGCCTGGAGTTGGAACGCCGATGAATACCTGTTGTCCGTTCTGAATTAAAACGTTGTTGATCCAAGGTGTTATTATCGATTCTGCAGCCGACTTGAGTTGAATAGTGGCTCTGGGTTGTCCCTGTGTGAGTCATCACAAAAATCCACTTACAACACGGCGGACCCTCTTGTAAGTGGATTTGTATGTTTTGTACCGATGGAAAGCGCTATAAAGTGATCGGTATCAGACTCATTTTGCAAATTTTTGGAAAGTGAATGAATATGATCGCCAGGATAATGTATTACATACCTGCCTATACTAATTCTGATGGCCACCTGCTCTGCTGTTGCAGTACAATCTTTAGTTGTAGTTACTACAGTTTTATTGAGCTTAGCTTTTGCTGAATCATAGCTTTGTCATTTTGTTTTGGGAAAACAAAAAGCCTTATCAAATGTGGGGGTGTGGATGTCTTTACTGTGATAGTCAGGTGGTTTGTCTCGCAGCCATCTAGCTCTGGTTCCTCCTGGTGACTGATGTGGCTTTAATAAAGCATTCAAATAAGTGACCACTAAGTCTGAACACTATCCAAGTAATTGTTCAGTTTCCTAATTGAAAAAAACAAACAGTTTAGATGTAACAGGATAATGTAGATGTAACAGGGTTGTTTAAAAACTCTTAATTAACACGGGGATGTGATAAGGCTTCTAAATGACCTGGCTTTGTTGTCATGTTGTGTTGATTGCATTACAGTGATTATGGGTGATTTTTGAAAAGCTACTTAGCAAAAGAAAACAAATAGGAAATGAAACAATCATAATGTGAATGTTTCAGTTTTAGATCAAATAACGAGACTTTTGAAGGAGATTTGGTTTGTTTTATTGACATCTGCCAAGTGATATCTTTGGCTGAAAAAGAAAGAAAAAACAGCAATCGTGTGCACTGATTTCTTTTCCTCTTTTGCGTTGAAAGAAATAAAGATCATCTTAGGTCATCTTATGGTGAAAACTTAAATTCAGATGGTTGCAGATGACTGGAATTGCACTAAAATGAATATTTAAACACCTTTCAATCTGTGCACATGCATAGGGCCATTTCTTTTGTTTGTTGTTTTGTTTTGTGCTTTTAGGCACAAAAGGAGTTTTATTCCTGGCTAAAATGTCCTTGCTTTAGCCACAATACGTCAGCTGTAATTTTTAAGTCTAAAAAGATCCAGTTGAAGCAGTATTGCCCTCATACACAGCCAGCCATTCAAATGGAAGAAGATTTTCCGTGGGAAGAACACTTTGTATGCCCATAATGGCCTTCATCATTTTATGCCTGTGCAAATAACTGAGCAAAATGAAAAGCAGTTGCACTGATTTAATGACTAGCTGCGTTTAAACACACATTATCACTCTCATTTGTTTATACCTTTTTTTCTTTGTGTCATATTGCTTGTTTTCAGAGGCCAGTAGCAAGTCTGAGCTTTCAAGGTTTCTGCTATAAATTCTTGACAGTAGGAGGAGTCAAACACCTCTGGAGATGTCCTCTGCTCCTAACCACCACTATCACCACCACCACCCACTACACACCTACTGTATCTCTGGGGGAAGAGACATGAAGTGAGAGAGAGAGGGAGAGAGAGAGAGAATGAGAGAGCAGGGAGTGAGGGTGGAGGAATATCGAGAGGAGAAAAACAAATCAAAGAGCCATAAGCTCCTTGAAATGAGCTTGTTAAGGTGTAAGCGACAGAGAGGGATAAAAGGAAGATAAGTACTGTTTAACAAAGACGAGGTGAAGAAGGACTTGAGAGAAATTCTCCAGCTTGTTTTTTTTTTTTTGTTTTTTTTTGTAACGAGAAGTGGTGAGTCTTTTGACAGTGCTCCCCCAGCGCTCAGCACTAATCAGAGTCAGAAGACCACATTTTCTTTCTGTCCACGAGGAGAGTTACCCACGAAACTGAAACAACGCACTGCAACTGACGAGACGCATTAAATCGGGATTATAAGGGCACCGGGGGTAGGGGACCGGAGGGTGCCAAAGTGATGGAAGCTAACTCTAAAAAGCATCGATTTAGGAAGGGTCGGAGTGCCACCTTCAGCATTGATGGCTTCAACATCACCATCGGTAAGAATCTGAGCAGCAGGGAGAGAACGAGGAAAGTCTGTTTGCATGTGAGCTATGTGCAGAAAAGAGTGTGTGACAAGAGCAGAAAACCTGTGTACAAGAGAGGAGGCAGCTGTGCAATGAGGCGTTTAGCACAGACACAACATCACTAAACACATCACATTTCAGTTTCCCTGCACAACTTGATACATTAGTCCATTCAGCTGAAGTTGATGCTTCTCTGTAATGCAACTACACCATGGAAACAAGGGTACTTCAGACTAAAGCCGGGCGCAGCTGACGTCACCAGGAATTTGCTTCATTGTCTTGACAACCAGAGTTGATGAACTTTTTTTTTTTTTTCACCACTTACAGGAGCAAGTGATATCACACTTTTAAAAATAGAGCGATATCAAGATGTTCGGTGTCGTGTTCTTAAAAGTGTCTGTCGGCAATAAAAGGTAGTTTGGCAACTTTGTTATGCGTCATCACAAGTGCATAAGTTGTTACGGTAAACAAGAAGTGCCCCGTTAGCCGTTGGCGGTCCTGCTTGGTTATCACAATAAATTAGAAAGTGTGCTTTATTTCACACGGAAGGCTTACCTTTGTTTAGAAGGGAAAATACATGATGAAACAGTTCAAACTTGCAATACTTGCTTTTGGATTTTAACTTTCAACTTTTAAGTGTAACGTAACACTGAATCAGATAAAGCTGCTGTACTTTTTCCATGCCACCACATCAGACATTTGCCACAGCTGACAGTAAATACTGGTTGATATCTACAGTGCAACCAACAGATCAACAGCCCCAGTGACATAAGTATAGAAACATACAGCAAGAACTTTGTCTTTAAGAAAACATATATATGTAGTATGATAACATTTAGAGAAGTTTCACTTTGGGATTTTTTTTTTGTTTTTTTTTTAAAGCTTGATACTTAACCAAGTAAGAAAGAGAACAGCCAAGTTAGGGCATGTTGAACAATGAAAAGTGTGAGATTTTGAGACTGAAGAGGTGGAAATGTTCCACCTGAAGGTGAATGCACATGTCAGATTACAACCGTAAAACTTTGAAAATTTTGAAGGAAAACTTACAATGGATAGATCCTGTTTCTGTCAAGCTAGAAGTTTCTTCAGAATACTGGTGTCCTGGCACATCGGTGGCATCAGATGCACAGGGTTAACCACCACCTGCTATCAGTCTTACATGTCTATGGCTTCGACAGCCCTTCTTGTGCTCTACATTATATCTCCAGGAACATAGCTCTCCTGCTGAATAAAAACACCATATACATGCATATTTGTATATACATTAACCAGTCATTGAAATTCCATCTCTTCACCTGTGCAAAATACACCTAAAGGCAAGAAAGCTAGCTGCAAATGATGGACTGTGTTTCATGGAGGGGTGGAGTTTTTTTCACAAAAGCAAAAGATTTTACAACATTTATAGTTCATTCAATGCAAAAAGCATTCATAGGAGCACTGCTTACTGCATTGACCTGCAAGCTGTACTTTAAAAGCATTCCAACAGCTTCAGAATAGAATAACATTTTAGTAATACTCACTATCTGAATTACTACAATTACTTCCAAAACAGGTTCCTACATGGCTTAGTCAGTATAGAATAGTACAGTATACAATGCACAGAGCCTGAATAAAAGGTGAGTTTTATTTCTTTGGTAGGTGATGGAGATAAGTGAGTAACATTCTGTCTTGACTTTGAAAAACTGGTGCACGACATCCTCGGAATCAAGACTTCTAACAAGTTCATGTTTCATAGCCAGCATGGAACATACAGAACGCCATGTTTGTGACACTGTGGACCTCAACTCAATTTTTACTCATTTTAAAACAAAAAATGACCTCTTAGTCTCATAGTTAAAGACAGGTAATGCTAAGAACATTCTGAATGCATGCACAGACATGTCATCTTCTGTCTACTACTCAGAAATTTGCAGCAAATGTGCAGGGGAAGTGTCATTCATCTCAGACAGAGTGAACTGTGTGAGTTTGTCTGCCAACGACACATCCAAGTCCATCTCATAGCTCTTTCACTCACATCATACATGTCACCAACCCTCTCAAATAAAACGCCAGAGTTCACAGACAGCCGGGTAAGCACCAATCCGTTATGATAGACAGGAAGTGACCCTGTCAGTTATAACATAATGTTTCAACTTTGAATCTTAAAGCCCCTCTTATTGTCATCCTTGTCAGACTCTGCAGTAAATTGCTTCTTTTTCCTCGCATGTCAAACTGGTGCTTTTATATGAGGGTAACTCTAACAGAGATAGCTGATTGTTCCAGCTCCGTGAACTTGTCTCATAAAGTACCACCATAGAAATATAGCAACAGTCAAAAAAATCAACAGCAGTTTCTAAATCCATGTTACTTTTTGTAGTTTATCACTTGTTGCTTTAAATCTGCCCAGAATCCTGTCCTACAAAACAGTCACCATAACAAGTCTCAAGTTGATCAAGTTTAGAAACCAGCCCAGCAGCTTACCATCTGGTTTGCACCCTTTTATGAAAATCTGAGGCAAATTTTCCAGTGAATGTCTAATTGCTCTGTTATTCTCTTGCAGAACTTTTGTGCAGTTTTTTCTATGGCTCCATCTGGGACTGCAGATGGATTTTAATGTATGGCCAGTGTACTTGTCGCTGTTTTTGAATTCTCTATTCCAGAGATGGTTCGAAATGCTGCAAAATGTATGCAAAATGGGTGCATGTCGGCAATGACCTATACTAATACCCACATGATTTAAAGAGTGGGCAGCACATGATGTAGAATGGATCAATAGATTTCCTTGTTTTGACTGGATCTGGGGTCCATTCTAGTTGCAAGACATGTTGTTTGTGTTATTGTAGCTTTGTCCACGTCAGTTCACAGGGATAAAAGTGTTATGGCTCCCCATAATGCAGGATCTGATGGGTGCATGAAGGTGCATTCACTGGGGCTGCTAGCAGTCTCAGGCTTATAGCAACATTAGCCCCTCCAGCAGTAGATGGACTGGCAGAGTGGTGTTTGTCGTGGCTGGACGGGCAGGTTGTTTCCAGCTTCCACTAGACTTGATGTGGCAAGGCTGCTAGCAGCTTTTTAAGGTGACAACATTTCTCTGTCAGTCTGTAAGTCATGTGCCATGACCTAGCCAATGTCAGTTAGCTCCAGCTTCCAGGTTGTGTCAGCGTGTGCTGGCAAAAAGCGGTGTAAGAGGAAACAGTTGCTGTGCTTTGAATCCATCTTAATATTTGTCTGGGCCCTTTACAGGCCCTGTTTCCCTGGGGAAGTGCCCCTGTGCCCACATGGTGAATTCAACCTTAATCCCAAAGCAAACGCTCACTCAACATGCAGTTCAAAATCAGGTTTTATTTTCAGAAATTCAGAATCAGAACCTCCAAGGCAGGCAGATGAAGAGGGGTGGGCAGACAGGTTGGCAGAATTGGCAACAAAACACAGGGAAAGTGGGAAAACAGAGAGAAGATTAGAATCAGGAGGGACAAAACATTCAAAAGATACTACCAGGAAAGTGGGTGGACCGATCAGTCAGAGTAGAGGGAAGATCAGTGGCTTTGTCCTGCAGCAGGTAATTGTGGTATTGGTAGCAGGTGCTGCCAGGCTGGAGGAACCAACCTGCAATCGCTCACTCACTCGCTCACTCACTCACTCGCTCACTCGCTCGCTCACTCACTCACTCACTCACTCACTCGCTCACTCACTCACTCACTCACTCACTCACTCACTCACTCACTCGCTATGTCTTTTTTTTTCCTTTTATTGTTTTGTTTTGTTAGCAAGACTATTCAAAAAGTTATGATTCATTTACATGAAAATGATGTGGGGAATAATCAAATTTAGAATGCATTAACTTTTGAATCCTAAGAAAGAATTTTTTTTTAAATTTAATTTCGGTAGAGGTATATTTTATATGTCTTGCATGAACATTCATGTTACTGTTGTCAAAAGGTGGTTTGCTGCACTTGGGATTTATTTTTTATTCACTTCTTAAGACAACAGAGAAACTTGACAGTTTATAAACTAAAAATGTTTTCTTTTTTGTATTTATTTATGCATTTCTTAGCTATATGTAATACGAAGCATGTGTAAGCTGATATACACAACAGGAAGTATATTACCAATGCCACATGGTGCACACTGTCTTTACAAGAACCAACCACCAGATCTGAAGCCTTTAGTTTAGATTTCTCTCTTTAAGTTAAACGTAAGACATCCAACAGTGACTTCTCCATAATCACCTGTTTAGCAGAAGCCAAATGCTGCATATGCAAGTTTGTGTACAGTATATTAAAAAGCTCAGATCTGATCGGTTATGTAAGGTGCTGTTAATACTCTGTTTATAGCAGGTGATGCAAATATGAGATATGATAGGAAGGAATACTGTTTCCAGGTTTTTAGTGGCATATGACAAAGTATTAAGAGATAGGTGATGAATCATTGAATTATACATTTTAAAAATCTTTAAAGCTGCCCTATCTTATGATTTTAAAAAAATACAGTTAGTATTTCCTGCTTACATGACTCTGTCATCTTGAATTTGAAAGCCTGCCTCAGTTACACATGGTCCATATTATGGCGATACTCCACAAAAAGCATGGTTGTTGTCATAGTAACCCACACGTGTCACAATCAATTGTTCACTGGTCCTAGGTTTCAGTCTGCACAGCATCACCTCCTCTGATGCGTGACTCCTGAGTGCTGGTACCTCATTGCCTGGCTTGACTCGATATGTTTTCTCCACTATTAAACTCGGAACCTCAAATGTAGCTGAGAGTTTCTGCTCGCATTCCAGCTGAGGTGTTTTGTCTTGTGTTAGGCTTATTAGCACTGTTGATATTACGAGGCTCATGCAGGGAAAGGCAGTTTTAATTTTTCTGTTCCTGTCTGGGAGGACAGAGCGTTCACGCTCTGTTTCTGCAGATAAAGGTTTTTCGCTGTTGCTGTTTAGTAAGAACCATTTTTCGTTTCATTTTTTTTTTGTGCTTATTCTGTTCGGTTTGTATCAGATGTTGCATCTTTGTGAGTAGCGGTTTTCATTTTCTGTGTATCAAAAAGAACAAAGAACATGTAGAACAAACAGAAAAAAGTGTGGTTCTACTGAAAATGTACTGCAGCAGGAGATTGTGGGGTTGGTAGTAGATGAGGAGCCGCTTTATAAGTATCTGAAATTAATGTTATGAGACTTTTTACTGGTTGATTCATTTAATTGGTATATGAAGAGATAGTACACCACACATTGCTGGTATTATGTGAAGACTTGTGTGAAATTACAATAAAATATCAAAGATAGCCAACTGACACCATGGAATTTTAAATCCTGTCAATTACAGTGCAAAGAAAGTACAACAGTCCTGGTTTTTTGTCCTCACTTTCCCCCCTTGCTTTGGTGACTTTTTGCCTAAAGTCCAGATTTCCTTCTATCGTGTGTCCCAAATTGAACGGATTCTTGAGAGGAGCTTTAAATACCAGCCCTCTGATTACCAAAAATGTATTTATGTTACGATTGTTCCATAAATTAATTCCAACAATAGCTATACTGTACATCTCCTTTCATGGCCTTCATACTTGCAAAAGTTCTCCATTTCTTCTTCATTGTACTGTCCATTAGAAATTTAAATGAGCAGCCCAAATCGTTATGAGTTTCCACTTTCAAGAAGCTCTTTAAAACTCCCCTCTTCCAAGAACACCTCCTTTCATAAACAACTATATCTCTCTTACTTTTCAACCCCTTAAATATTTTCCTCAGCTGTAAGTCATTATAGATAACAGCATCTTTTAAATGTAATGGGAATTCTGGCACACAGGGAGGATGCTTTTATGTGAGGGCAGAATAGTTAGTTAGTTGTGTAATAAATACCGTATTTCTCCTATTTAACGCTCCCGCTCTAATAGACTCGCCCCCACCCACAATGCTAGGGTGCAGCTATTATTTTTGTCCCAGTTTCAATAAAAATTGATCGCAGTTACGATCAAGAGTTATGATTTGCAGAGACAGACACTTACCTTGCTCAAAA
>JAOWBL010001242.1:0-15721 GCA_028564865.1 Zenarchopterus dispar | reverse complement strand
TTGAGTGTATGTGAGTGTGTGTTTGGTGTGTGAGTGTGTGTGAGTGTGTGTGAATGTGAGTGTGTGTGAGTGTGTGTCTTTTTTGGGGGGTAGGGGGTAGGGGGTATATAATTATTGACCCCATCCTGCTTCTCCTGCTGTCCAGAGAGAGACAATGAGTGAGTGAAAGACAAAGCAAGGAAAACAAGTGAAATCAAGAGAATGGCAAGAAGGGGGTGACGGGACAGCAAGGGACTAGGAGATTGAAAGGGTGAAACATATGTTAAAGGCTGAGCTTGATTAATAATTTGTCTGTAACCAGGACCCATTATTTCTGCTGTCTACTGGACAAGCAGTTATGCAGGATTTACCCCCAGTGCACCCACCTCTCCTCTATTTTTTGTGTCCATCTTCTCTTCGTGTTTTTGCATTCATCCTTTCTTTCTTAAACCAGCACCTCTCCTTCTATTACAGCAATGGGTAATGAATAGAAAATTGTGGTAAATATCAGGAGATGGGACCTTGGCTTGGACAGACCTGGGAGTGCTCAAACCCTGTCACAGTTCATCTCAGATATGATGTAGCGAAGACTAAGACAAGAGGAGAGCGGGAGGTGACTGGTCTGTCTGCCAAGGGGAGGGACTGTGGCCTCAGGGGGTCAGTCACTCCACACCCCCGCCGTAGGCCACTGCCTGTCTAGATCCTGCTTACATCCCACCCATTTCTCTTGGGCAGCCCAGAGACAAAAATTAAACCAAGGTGCTAGCATCATAATTTTTATGCTTCGAGTCTACTTTTTTTTTATTTTTGGTAGTGATGAGGACAATGGCCAGGATTAATGTCAAGAGGATGATCTCCTCAAATTACATCTCCCTTTCCCCTCACCCCGGTGGCTCTGTGCCCCTCCCCTCTTCTGCACGTTAACAAAGACAATCTGACTGAGTGGTTTAACATTGGTTGCATGGTAGCAGAGGAGCTAGTGCACCTGTCAGAGGTGTGGGTCCCATCTGTACAGTACCAAGCAGATCAGTCCCACGCCTGCAGCAGGAGGCGGAGCCGGCGCAGTCTGGCTTAGGTTACTGCTCTCCTGGGAAAGAAACACACATGCATGCTCAGGGTTATAGAACGAGTAGTTCACATTTACTCATTAGAAGAATGAGGAAATGTTAGTCTCTGTGAGCTTGGGTGCGTGTCTGAGTGTGTGGTTGTGTACTGGGGAGGAAGAAGGGGGAGGGTGCACAGGTGTATCCTCTTTGTACTTTGTATTTGTTTATGCACACACTTAGTTTGTGATTTGCATTCCTCAGGAATCCTAATGATTCACTGTCTATAAAGATGGAGAGTTACGACATTCTAAGAGGTTTATAAGGGTCATAAGCACAGCTGCATCCTGCATGTGGAATATATGTCACAGCCTAAAGTCTAACGACTGAAAAGTATTTGAAAAAATGCATGAACACAAACATAAGTTTATGTGTTGCCATTTAAAGATTTTGCTGCTGCCTCAACACTCAATAATTAGATATTAAAAAGAAAAAAGTTTAAACCAATTTTAAAGAAGAACTGATGAGAAATCAAATGGAAAAAAAAAGCCTGAACACAAAAACATCTCATGACACAAAAAAACCCAAAAACAAACAAACATCGGCATCCATCGTCTCGCCAATGCAAACCAAACAAAGAAATTGTATAAATTCACCAGTAGAGAAGAGTTTTTTTTTTTTATTAAACCTAAAAAAATCAGTTTCAAATTATTGTGAAGGGACATTAACTTACTTTTAGAAGGCATCATCTAACCATCTCCCATCATACCCTCAGCAAAACCTATCCAAAATAACTTTTGAATCACACCCTGGTCTTTTTTAAAGCTTTTAGGAAGTGTCCGCTAGCTCTCACTGCCTCATTTACCAAATTAAATGTTGGACTCCCATCCCAGTTTTCTCATTTGACAACTACAAATCATTTCATGGAACTATGTTGCACTACAATGACTATGAAACTAACTGAAAGGGCTACAGTGAACATCATGGCAGTGAGGACTCTGGGACTCAAGAACTTGAAAAAGGAAGAGAAATGGAGGGAGCAACCAAGCAAGACACTCAAACAAGAGTAATTGTGTTGTAAAAGCAACGTTAGTCCTTTGCCTTTATTACAGCACCTCTAAGCTGTAAATTGCAAATTATTCCTTAAATTCACTTCAAAGTACTGTGAAAGTGGTGTTTTAATGCCTTGTCCTCTGGTTGATGTAAACTGGGCACACGTCTTGGATTTTTAGAGTAAATTGTCAGAGTTGTTCAGAATCAGTCTTACAGTAGCCATTTTAACTATTATTGCATTGCATTGTTAACATGTATATGTATATTTGTATATTTTTTCATTAAGATTTTATTTTTTCACTGTTTCCTACTTTCCTTCTTGTTTACTAAATATTTAATATACTTTATTGACTAGAGAGACAACAGCTGTTGGCAGAGAACACCTTGTATGTGTCTATGTTCTTGGCTGTGTTCTGATTCTGATATACACTGAACCTATGACAAATGGTCACTTACATTAAATCATGTGAGATCATGTTTCATGCTTCTTTTCCTGGCATCTCCATGTTGTCCGCTGGGAGTCTGATCATGTATAACCCATTTCCCCCCATGATCTGGTCTGTAAAGATTAAATATGTAACCCTATCATCAAATATTTATCATCCACACTGCTAAAAATCAGCTTCATAATTGTGCGTGGACTTTTGGGGATGGGGATTCACATGCATGCCCTGATCCTAAGTTAATATGAGTGTGCCACTTACACAGTAGCGTTGTTCCTAAAAGTTGTGACTCGCTGCAGGCAAAAGGATGCAGTATGCCTGCTGAGCAGAGTGTTAATTGATAAATCAGTGTTAGGAAAGCCATGTTTCTTATCCACTTAGTGGTGTTGCTGGATTTGTGTGCATGTATCTGCTTCTATTTCTGGGCATGGTGTAGGCTGGAAAACCTCCTCAGCAGTGGGTAAAGTAGGCTAAGTTTACTGGGGCAGAAAATGCTGGAGCGTGACTCAACCCAGTGCCTCCATACAACCAGCCTCTAAAATATGTCTCCGTCGCATTCTGTCTGCTCACTGCCTTTTAGACATACACTTACTTTTGTAGTGAGAGGCTTGTGTAGCACAAGTAAGACACTCGTAATGGCTCTGTCTAAGTCAGAAATAGTCGAGGTGTGTTTTTTCATCTTATTAATGCCTCCTTCATCCATCTGAATGTTTGACATTCCTCCCATTTTCTACTTTCACCTTTAAATGGACAAGTTCCCTGGTCTGAGTATGAATAGGTGCCATTAGATCCCAAGGTGACTTTCACTGCAGCAAGAATCTCATAAGATATTCGAATGCACCTGGTTCTTTCTCCACATCCAGAAGCTACATATACACAGTCACCTGTGCCCAAAACACACACACACACACACACACACACACACACACACACACACACACACAAATAACAAAGCACCATTGACTGTAATGAGGAATGACAGATTTAGGATACAAAGTGACACAGCAAAATTAGATTCCTGACAGTGCTGCAGAGAATGACTTTGCAGAATTCTTCTCATCTGTACTTGCTGTCCTTGATCTCCTGAGACTCGCATTAAAAAAGGCAATGTACAGAAATATAACTTTAAAAAAAGGAGAAAAGACAGAACAAAAAATATTTTCCACACAGATCTTCACTATATGTAGAGGATTAATCATAAAACCTTCAGGTGAAGCTTTAAGCAGAGAAATGCATCACAAGGATAATGACTTACCACATGACACTTAGTGGGTCAATAAAATCAGACACGTGAGCAAGTGAAGTGCAGCGAGCTGCATTCTGCAGACTTTAACACCTTCACATCCAATGAAAAGCCCGTTAAAGAGGTGCATAAGAGGCTTTATCAACATGTCAAACAGACACTGTTTGTCAGCTTGTGCACACAAACCTTGAACCACCTGGAAGACCGCCAAGAGTTTGATTAGCCCATATCCCTATTTTCCACACCAGGTGGACATCGCCATCATTCAAGCTTACAGAGACAAACGCTCTGCACATTTGGCTCAAAATTAGATTTAAGGAGCAAATCTGTCTTTCCAGAGGCATGACTGGAACGGTGTTGTGATGCAGAGTTTAAAGTGCTGTGGTAGCCATGGCTCCTATGTTGTATCTCCTGTCCATGTTACTGGGACAGTCCAGGAGGAAACTGGCAGCAGTGGAAGATGGAAAAAAAGCTCAGAGCTTGAGTGCTTCATCATAATTCATCTTAAAGTACTGAATACAGTAAGTGGAGTTTTCTTGGCATATATTTTCTAACTGTTATATATATGTATATATATATATATATGTATATATATATATATATATGTCACTTTTTCTTTTTTACATTTGCATAATAAAGTAAGATTAACCAAGGATTGACAGAGGATCCTTACACAGCTACTTTACCTGTATAGAAACGGTTTAGCAGAGAAAACTACCTTTTGTGTTTCTTATACTTAAATATGTTTGCATATGTCAATTCATAAGTGGACATGTGTGATAGTCAGAAGTAGTATTTGTAGCATGCAAAGAATAGATCTAACATTCAGGTCTCTCTGAAGTGGACACTGCACTGAAGAATCATCCCATTAGCTTCACTTAACATCACACATATGCTGGATTATAGAAAGAAATCTGGGTTTTAACCCCAAAGCTGTACTAAGATGGAGTTTACACCAGGACATCGTGTCCTGTGTTGCTTCTTTCTTGGGCATTAAGCTCATCACTAATGATGAATGTCAGTGTAGGTGGGCAACCTGTAGCTCTCTACACTCCTCCCAGCATTCAGACTCTCTGAATTGTGCCCTTTACAAGACTTAGTAGCTACATAATATCCATCTTCACAGTGCGTAGAGAGTATTTATAATGCAAGAGAAGCATGCAGCATTAAGGGGATATTTTTAAGTTATCAGTGGCGGGATGTTGTATTTTCACTGCAGGAGCAACATCTATAAGACTATGAAAGCCACCTCAGGGCAGCAATGAACAGATAAGATGAAGGCTCTTTAACAGCCATAGTGTCTGTCTGTGTACATGAGGGTGCGCATAATCATAGCCATGAAACAGCTTTGGTCTCAGCTCCACAGACGACAAGGAATGATGTGAGGACTGATGAGTGGCTGTTCTTGTCGCCCTCACACCCTTGAGAGGAAAGAGGGCAGAGGTTACTGGCTCCCTGTGTCTGTGTGACTGAGGAAAAGGTCAGGTCAGGAGGAGGACAGGGTGGAGAAATAAGATGGAAAGGGCTGCCTCTGAGAACCAGCGAGGCTGAAAGAGATGAAACAGGAGAGGAATGGGGTGGGAAAGGTTAAATGTGGAGCTAAAATAGAGAAACTGTTTGCTTTTCAGATGGAGGAAGAGATGCAACCACCAGGGTAGATTATATGTTAATGTGTCCCATTTTAATGTATTCTTATGAATTCAATACACGTAACAACTGCAATTTTTAAAATGAAAACCTTGAACTAGCATTATCCACATCATATTTCAGGGAAATGCCATAATGAATGTGCAGCACATATAATGGTAGTTTCCATTAACCAAATTATTGTAGCATAAGCCCTCTGATTTCCCGCAGCAGCCTGAATTCTTGGTATTGTGCATGCATGCTAATGTAGTCAGTTCCTCCCTCCTTACACTCACATCCTGTTTTCTGCAGCCCGGTTAGAGTTTGGCCAGACCCAACCTTTCTGCTTCATTTTTTTTTTTTTGTACATCTTCTTAACTAGGAGGGAATGGGGCGATGCATTTTACTAACCCTTTCCAGAATAACAAAACAACCCTTCTCTATGGACGTCCCATCAACATCTTCCATCTTCTTGCTTCCCTTCTACTCTTCTGCTTTTCTCTCATCAAATCACTGCCCCTCTACTGTAAAGCCTAATCCTCCTACCCACCCGTCTTTTTCCCAATCAGCATTCTACCCCGCATGCCCTGTCTATTACAACCACCACCCTCCCTACTGCCACTGTTACATAAGCTTCCAGTCATACATCCAAGCCAGAGTGCTGTTGCCCCCCACCCCCACCCCTACCACCACCACTACCACTGTGTGTCTACAGGAGCCCCAGCAACCAGAGCCAACCTTTAATGAGGCTGCCACAAAGGCCCATTGATGAGAGGCCCAGTGTTAGAGAGGATGACCCCAGCCAAGAGCACCCAGAACTGAGCATCAGCTGCCCCAGGCTCTCCCTACACACAAAGACATCCAGTGTGGACAGAGACCTAAAACGGCACAGAGAAAGACATGCAGAGAGAAAGAGGAAATAAGGGTGGGCACAACAAATAAAAAAATTAAATAGATAGACATTTTGTTAAAAAATGAAAAAATGAACAAGACATGTGACTTCATTGTTCAGTTGGTTTCTCTTACTGTTGCAGTATGTTCATTAGGCTAAATGTCCCCTCCACCCTTCTTTCTAATTGCATCCAAACAAGAATAGTGAGACCCACCCTCTGCCCTCCCTCTGCCAGGGAGTTGTCGGGGTCTTCATCTCTCTTATGGGATCATAACTCAGATCTGAAGAGAGGACTGCAATGTTCTAGTCTGTCACAGGCACTGGTCAGTAGTCACGGGATGCTCAAGAGAGCGACTGAGGGGCTCTGACGGGACCCCCGAATCTTTGTTGAAAGCTTCGGAGTACTGATTAAAAAAAGGACAGTTTTCTGAGTCAAGTTAAAGGGAAATGGACATGTTTTGTTGATGAGATCTGGATTACAGCTGCTCATTTGAGACTCTGCCTTGAACGGAAAGTAGCTGTGACAAATTTAGACATCTTATTTATCTCCTCTGAAGAAATTGGACAATATTGGATAATTGTAGAGTTTATGAGTGAGGAAGAAGATGAGCTCTAAAATCTGAAGAAGTTTGATAAAGAGTTATGTAGCATTTTTTTTCTTTTTTTCAAGTAGTGTTTCTTGAACATTTCAACAATGACTCTTGCAGCTCGGCTCGAGGACTTGGAAGTTACCCTGGAACACATGCTGATGGATGTTTTTGTAAGTTCACATTCATTTTTTAGTTTTATTTTTTTTAGATTTCCAGAAGAATGCCTTAAAATAATTTCCGTTTTGTTACCATTTCTCTAGCTTCTCTCTGAGTTTCATTTGGGATTGTCTCTCCTGTACTTAATTGGAGCTTGAGACCAGAGGCCAACATATGTTCTTGCCTCACCCAGATGCTCTCTCTCATTAATTGGCATGCAAAAGAAAAAAAAATCTTGCTGATTAGACATGGAACTTTGTGCATAAGGGGATTTGGGGAATAAACTGTCTGACCAAGAGTGTAATCTGGACCGTGTGGCCCAAAATATGGCTCAGCACAGGGTTAGCTCAGTATTGGGAATGTTAATTAAGCAGGTGAGAACTGAGTATTAAAGGTAGTGGGCTCATTTCTGCTTTCTTCATAACCATCTGTGAATAACTATAAATGTTCTGATTAGGAGTGAATACAGTACCCAGGAAAAGAAAATGAGAGTTAAGAATGAGGTAATAAGGGGTGAAAGAGAAAGGTGACAAAGGAAAATGTGTTTCTGTTGTTTGCCATGTTTGCTTAGAGGTAGAGTGTTCAGGCTACTGTGGTTTCCAATACATCTGTGCTGTGGGTACCACTGTATCCCTCCATTCCCTCCCCACTCACACACACATACACATTTAAATACAGAAATATATGGACATGGAAATATACATAGTGTATCTTTCCATAGGCAAACGCGGACTCTGTAACACCAGAATCCCTGGGCGCTTTCATGTGCCAGCTGCTGTAATGGGTTCGGTCGTTAAGCTGCTGTTTCCCTTTAACATTGTTTACAGGCACAGGCATCTGTCAGCGGCATCCGTAATCTGTCTTTTCCTGAGTTACACCGTGCCTCCAATGAACGCTATGAGTTCTCATCCCGCTGCTGCAGGGCTTCAGTGTCACGGATATATGCAGAGATTTGATGCCAGAATCCATCAACCTATTTTGGAGCTTTAGCCATTTTCAGGGATCTGATAGATGATTTATGGTGGAGATAATAAAGATTAGTATTTATGGCCCCAACAGGATTTGGATTATTCATGTGCTGCATGTGAGATGGAAGGCTCAGGGTTGGGAAAAATGCACCCTTCCACTTCATTTCCTCTTAACATCCTAATTAGATTGCTTATTTATTTATTTGTCTAATTGCCGAAAGAGACTTAAAAAAAAAACACAGAGGGTTATCTGCCCACTTTGCATACTTAAATGAGAAATATTCAAATTGCCTGCACTCCTGTCACTCTGGTTGATGAACATATGTGCATATGGCAATGTATGCGTGCATCATGTGTGTTTCACACACACACACGGACACATACAAGATAGGCATCCAGATATGAGCTAAGACGAAGTCTATTTCAGTGAACCATCAAATAAAGGCAGGGAGAATTAAATATTTTTATGCAAAGGCTTACCAGTAGTAGACAATGCCATGGATAAAGCATCTTTACTGCTGAAAATATTTTAATTTTGGGGTGTTGCAAAACATGACTAACCTCTACCAATATGCTGTATATATATGGCAAAGAAAAACTCAGCAAAGAGTGTCTGTTCAGTGCATCTAAATGTATGAATTAAGGCAGCTAAGCTCAGACAATGGGGTTGTTACAGGAATATTAAGGGTCATTAGAATAATGACAGTGAGTTTCCATCCTCCAGCAGAGAAGAACCTCCAGAGTCCTATCTATGCTGCTCGCCGGCTTAGAGCGTGCACTGCTATATCTGAGGGTGTGCAGCTATTTTCATTAGCGGAGCGGTACATATGAATGATTCAGGAAAGCTGAGAGGATCAGAAGCAGTGAACTTCTTTTACAGCCCCTGTTGCAAGAAAAAAAAGGAGGTCACTGTTCTGTTGCCTTGACAAGAAGCTATGCAGTGTCATTTATAGACCAAAGACTTTTCTAGTCAACATTTTTTATATTCACTGATATCCATACCTCTTTTCCCAACTAACTGAAAGATCTGAGAAACCATCAAAAAAGTTGAAATAAGTTCACTTTTTTCTTTTTCAAAGAAAACTAACCTATGAATCAAACTCAGGCATGATTTGATGCAAGCCAAATAGTGACATGAGCTGCACCTGCTGATTATTTGGGTTATTTACGGGTGGTATTTGACGTCATACTGGCGCTTGCCAAAGCTGCTTTGTATTGTGTTGCTGATCTGCTGAGCTGTGAGGGAGGACACAGAGTGAGGGAGAGAGAGGGGGAGATGGCAGTGCTTATTTCAGAGGATGTCTCACAGTCTCACACAAAAGCTGACAGTCACATCAGGAAATGAAGCAGCGCAATTAAAAATGCGTTCAGTCCTTGTGTATTTTAATTGAATCTCCTCCTCCCACACCCCACAAACATCTCCACCTCCCAGTTCTCTGCCTCTGCATCCCTTCCACACTGAAAGGCCTAGAGGCAAAGCCAAGCATCCCTTCTCACAGTCTTCCTTCTCCCAGATCCCTTTCGTTCCCATCCCCCTGGACTTTTCTGACAAAGGAAGACCTCAGCTGGGTGGGATTATTTCAGTCACAATTGTACTGCACTGTTCTACATTAATATGTCTAACATTTTTGACCTCCCTTTCAAACAACTATGAGGCACTAGTTTTTATCTTTTAGAGAGTTATTTTGCCACAAAAGACCAATGGTCTCTGTGGCCTGTGGTCAACCTGCCAGCAGTGAAACATCATGACGTAGTGATACCGAGACAGTAGGTGTATACACAGTTCACAGCTGCATTTGTTCCCTTTTGACCATTCTGCTGTTGACATGGTGATTCATATAATTGTTATTGACCGTGTGCATTATGTGGGAGTTATGTAATAGGTCTGCTCTCTGCCAGTGACAAGTACACCAACCTCCTCCCTTTGTCTGTCCCTCCACCCGTTTTTGTTTTTCTGATGCTCTGCTTCTTTCTTTTGCAAACAGTTATTTAATCTGATCTTAATAGTAACTGATATGTGGCTGTAGTCATAGCATCAGATTCTCTCAGGTCCAAAGCATTACCTTAGAGAAATTTGAGAGCACTTTCTTATTTTCTTTATATTCATTTATTTGGTTCTGATAAGCCTGGCATGTTATGTGTAGTGTACTAGAAGATCTCTCACTGTTAAACCTGGGTAAAAACTGTAATTTTAAAGGTTTTATATATAAGAGCATGATAATGGTTATTTCATTCTTACCAGGTTTGAAAAGAGGTAAATATGACCAAAAATAAACAACAACATGTAACATAGTTAATTCTGTAAGCATTAATATAAACAGAAAATGTAAACCCGTGGAAGCATTTTGTGAAAAATATATTACACCCCGTGATTTTAAAAACTATAGCAGACCATTGGCAGCAGAAAGTTGACACAATTATTTTCCTCAAGGGTTTTGATGTCATTTAGGAGGAATTTTGGTTCCATCAACCTAAATACTTTGCTTTATTTTATTGAGGTGTGGTGACTTTTTATTTATGCACAGTTCTCTTATGGTTCTTTCAATCAGGTTGAGATTTCTACACTTCCATCACAACAGCCCCCATTCTTCCTCTGTTTTTTGTTGTAGACTTCTTTGTGTTTTTGTGATGTGTGGGATCATTTCATATTCAACTTTGGAATAACTGGGATTCAGAAAAGGCAGTGGTCAGCTTGGTATCTGCAAGATGCCTAAGGCTTGTGTCTGGAGAACAAGTCCAAATCATAAATCATCACCCCTCCACAACAATGTTGGACAGCTGCCATGAGGTGCTTGTGCTGTATTTATACTGCTTGCCAATACGAACTGGACTATGTTCATGCTATTCAAACATGAGCTTATGGATTGCCAAGCATCTCCATTTTGGTCTCATCTGTCCAAAGGGCATTACCCCTCAAGATTCTGATTTGTTCTGCAACTTTGCAATTTGTGCTGCATAAGCTGCTATCTTCTTAATGTAAAGCACAAGCTTTCTCACAGCCACCCAAACAAACAAGCTACACTTGTTCAGTATTTTTTTAATTGTACTGTCGTGATCTTTAATATTTAACATGTCATCTGCAGCCTGCAAAGTTAGCAATGCTGTTATTGGGTCTTGGGCACAAAGGACCTCATATAGTTCTGTAAGATCTGAAAAAGCCTCTGGCTGAAGTGTTGTGAAGAGGATGTTCAGGATTGCCCATTATGTTTTTGATTTTATGAAGCATCCTTTTTTTTTTTTTGCACATTCAGTTCTAGAGGCTCAGAGCAAGCTTTTTAAAAAAAATCTGTTTATTTATTTATTTATTTTGTCACTGACTTTGACACAAGTACCTCAACAGATGAGTGCAGATGAGGCTCCCTATCAGACTTACAGAAGCTATGCAATGCTACCACTGCATTTCATAGCTCACTGAAGTGACTCTCAAATCCTGTCTAGATTGTTTGCAACTGCAATTAAAATCATTCTCTCACTCATACAACCTTTCTCTCTATAGACTGCTCGGCTCCAAATTGTCTGGCAATAGTTTATACAAGCCTTCACATATTTAGTTGCAGCATCAATTCCTTCTCTAAGAGTTGCTTATTTCTTACCTCCTTGGCATTGTGTGAACATACACCAGACTTTTGAAAGAAGCTGCCAAGACATCTGCTTTATTGACCAGTTTCCTTTGTGTTGATCATTTAATGAAGTGGATTTGTAGTTGTATGTACCTGCTATTTATACTCTAATGGAACCATTAAGAGTTTACCTGATTTTTTTTTTCTTTTTTCTTCATTCTGTTGCTGCAATTTTGGTTGAGTTTTAGTCAATTAAACAATGTCAAAGTGTAATATATGATGTTGTTGTATATATAAAGTAGTATGAACCTAATTTCTAGATGAGTTTAATATGGTTTTGTTTTCTTATGTCTCAATATGTAACATCAATGGAAAGGAAAAGACCAGCCAGCTCTTTTGGGATCTATTCTGCCTTGATTGGAGCCAGTTCTCATGTTGACCTGTTCATTTTACATGTCAGGACCAGAAAAAACCTTTAGCATTCATTTTTAATGTATTTAATCTAAAAGTGTGTTCTCTTGATTCTATGTACCATTATTTTACATCACCTACCTTACAGCCCCCATATGAGGACTTTGTTATTTGTTCCAAAGTAAATACCCTACAATGGTGTTTGAATCCTGCTGTAGACAACTCATACTATACATCTGTGTTTATCAGAAATATCATGAGTTTTAGCATAAAAGCGGCATTTGGCTTCTTGGATATGAAAACGTGTTAGATTGGGGAGATTATATTTTGTGTTAAAGAAGCAAGGGCTCAATATACTGTATATGTGCATATCTACACAGCTATTATCATTCATCCTTCAGTTTGCATTGCATAGATTCTGATGTCACCCTGCTCAGCGCACACAAAGGCTTTCCAATAAGCTTTGGTAAATAATTCAGAAGCTAGGAATTCTATTCAGTGGGCAGAATGCACATCTAGGACCCCATTCCCTGGTAATAGAATGCTGATTGGCCTTTTGAGGTGATATATACTAATACTATTAAACCATATATGACTCTATGTAACTGTGTATGAATGTGGTTGTGTGTTTTGTTTGTTTGTTTGTTTGTTTGATTGATTGATTAGTTGCTTTTTTTTTCACTCAAACATTATTTTTCAAGGCAATATCTACCTTATCAGCAATATTATTATAGCACATTCAGATTGCCTACATTCCCCTGGTGGCACTGCCTGAGTTGTTAATCATACTGAGAGACACACAAGCAGATAGACAAAATGTGCACACATATACCTACCCACACACACAGTCACCTCACGGGAGGTCGAGCAGATGTGAGCTGAGCGGCTCCATTCGACCAGAACAACCTGTCCCAGTGTTTCTCCAAATCTCTTCAAAATACAAATGTGTCCTAGTTTTTACAGTCCAACAAATATCCTTGCTTCCTCAAAAAAAAAGAGAAAAAAATCACACAGTCTATCTGCCACCTCTCTGAGCATGTGAACTTCGTTCCCAGCACTTCATACACAGACATTGCTTAGGGGATGATAATTGAAGTAGATGCTGCCCTGTGGGGAAGTCATTATGATTAGTTCTGGCCTGATGAAGGATGAGAGGCCCTGTTTTATTTTTTTCTTCTCACAATCAAGAAAAAGAGAAAAACAACATCAGCATACATGGAAGATCCAAAGACACAAACATACAACATGAAATGAATTGAATTACACTACTGAGATAGTACATACTGAGAAATCAAAGTGGATAAATGGCCCTAAAAAGCAATAGATACTTTATTGCTTAAGTTTAAACCTAAACCCTAAAAACTGAAAAATTAGTTTGTGTATGTTCTCGTCTTGTAAAAGTATATTTTTCTAAATGAAATGACCAACATCCATCTTTGTATTCGGAAACTCTTTTTTGTTTTGTTTTGTTTTGTTTTGTTTTGTTTTAAAACGCAAACTGTCAAACTCACTGACCAAAAATAAATTTCATCTCTTCTATATGTTTTCTGTGCCTGCTTCATCCTGTTTATGTTGACAGAGAAGTAGGAGCTCCACCCATAAGTCACTGGGTGAGAAGTTTGGTACAACCTGGGCAGTTCACAATGTCCTAGAGTCATTAAATGTTCACTTATGTACTTTAATTAACAATAATGGTTTTGTAATTTTAAAATCCAAACAAAAGTTCATGACAATTTTAACTTTAGCTTTGAGTACAGAAATGAGTTCCCTTTTTCTTATTGTATCACCGATATGTTTATCTTCTTCCTTTGCAGTATTGCTGCAATGCAACCCCTTTGTAATTTGTGTAGACTTGAAATGCAAACATTCAGCCTCCTCCTTCCCACTTGTGATGGCGAGAGAGTCCAACTAGAGGGCATTTCCATAAACACACACTCCCACACATACATGCACAAAGAAACACAAGCACAAATGGGCTACACAATGGAAAGCAGGACCATAGGGATGAGTCAGACGGCCGTGGGCAGAGGCTCGCTGAGCCTCTATCAGGGTAAATTAATGCATATCAGTGCCAGGACGCTATAATTTGGAACCGTTGCTTTGAATTATTACAACTACAAACAAAAGCAGACACATAAACGCACAGCAGTAACAAAATGCAGACAGTGCACTTGCTTTGTTTCTTTCATTAGCATCTCCAATAATTAGGGAGTAATTCCTCTTTTTATTCCTTCACCATCTCTTTTTATCTCTAGGTTTTCCTTTTTTCAGCCATGTATTAATAGCTGCTGGTTCATTTTGAGGACAACTGCAGTTAGTGCATAATGAACGCTGGTTTATCCCAGCTGTTTTCTTGATTTAAAAAGAAATCTTTTATAGATGCACAGGTTTTACAAGGTTTAATTACTTAGTGACAAATTTATGTTCCTTTCGTTTTTCGTGCTTGCTGTCTGATAAGGATCAACATGCAATCAACCTTTCTCATCAAGGAAAGATTGTGAAATAAATGATTTAAATGTGGTAGCTGCGGAAAATAAGTAAGGAATGCAAATTATACTGAAGCTCTTCAAAAAGGAGGGTATATTGTCATGTAGCTGCCAAGAATTCAAACAAGAGCCCTCCACAAGCAGTGAGGTTCTTGTCTCCTGAATCAGCAAGAGCAATGCATCTCTGTCACCGGGATTTGAATTAACACCAAGCACTCACACATCATACTGAACATCAGTCCTCCTGTAAAGAGACAGAAATAAATCATGTTTTATGGTCCCATTATTCTAGTTCCTCCAATGTGTCTTCTGTAAGACCTGGATGTCTGTAAACTGAGTTTAAAAATAGCCTTCTGATACATCTCATGTAGGCCACAGTCACTCACCCACTGATGTGGCCTATGGTGTTAAATAAATAATGCTTACTGGGAATTACCGGTGTAGGTCATTTTCTCCTGTGTGCTTATTGCTCCACCTTGACACAATGTGCATGCATTTTTATGTTAGGCATATATGTACAGTAACAACCAGAGCTCTCAGGTATCATCACCTAAAAATATTATAATGGGCCTCAAAGGGGCTTGTTGGGGAACTCATGTAAACTGGTGGCTTTAATTTGATTTTATTTCCAGTGATCTAGCAGAAAGTCACTTCACAATGTCATAACAAAGCTGTATCTTCCAAGCTATAACACTACTGGTTAAATGTGCATCGTTAGTTTAAGCTTGCCCTGAGAGGTTGTTCTTGGGATCATGCTTTTGTGCATATCCAACAACCTCTTATGTATGTATGTGCTTACATACATGCAAATCCATTCACTTAGTTAATCAGCTGACAGTTGAATATTGAGGTACAGCAGTGAATAAAGCTCAGCAGTGAGTGATGATGGGAATATGACAGTAAGTCACTAGACCCTGCTGTAACTCATGAGTCCAATAGCTTTAATGGACATGTAAAGAGTGCAGAGCTGGATACAGACTGACTCAGCTGAATGGGGGCTGCGCTTACTATAATAAAAATATAAGACTGTCCCAGCTTTGTGCAGGAACAGAAAAATCAGGCCAATTGTTGCACTTTCTCCCCTATACAAACGATGAACTAAAAGATGTTGTGACCAATATCTGCATGCATGACCAATGTGCATGCTTGATTGCAAGGATGCACACTCATGGGTGGATGTATGTGTGTCTGTGCGTGTGTCTGTGTGTGTGTGTGTGTGTGTGTGTGTGTGTGTGTGTGTGTGTGTGTGTGTGTGTGTGTGTGTGTGTGTG
>JAOWBL010001241.1:0-15721 GCA_028564865.1 Zenarchopterus dispar | reverse complement strand
GCCTCGAGGCGACGTTCGTTGTGAATTGGCGCTATATAAATAAAATTGAATTGAATTGAATTGAATCGATGATGCTCACATCACTTTTAATGAGAAAAACCGTAATACAACAATGAAGGAAGATAAATGCAGAGGGATGAGAAAATAAATGGTTGGGAACGTGGGAAAACGTAAACATAGAAGAACAGGAATATAGATAGGCCAGAACATAGATGGGCAAGAACGTGGGAGAAGGAAAACATCAAGAACATGGAGGAACGAGATCATAGACGAGCAAAAACATAGAGGAATGAGAACGTATACAGGTGAGTACATGAAGGAATGAGAACATAGATGGGCAAGAACATGGAGGAACGAGAGTATAAAAGGACGAGGACATGGAGGAACGGAACACAGATGGGCGAGAACACTGATGAGAACATGTAAGAAAAGGAGTGTAGAGATGGGTGAAAACATCACTTATCCCCAATCATTGACTGCAGTCATGGAAGCAGTTACCAGGTTTAGGATCAAATTATTTTTTTACACGGAAACAGGTTGATTTGGATATTTTTCCCCTCTTGATAAATGAAATCACATTATAAGCTACATTTTGTATTTGATCAGGTCATATTTGTCTGATTTTAAAAACATAATAAATAATCTGAAACATAAAAGTGAAGCTTGTAAGACAGTAACTGCTTTTTCACAGGCCTGTAGACTACAGGTTTTAACTGAGTCCTCAGCCTCCCTGTTTCTGGAGTAGACAAGGTAAATATTAGAAACATACCTGATGAAGCAGGGTACGTTAAAGACCAGCAATTAAAACAGAAAACATGACTAATTAAACTTCTACATGTACTGTTAATGTTCTAAAAGGAGGAGTTGTGTGTTACATTAGTCACGAAGCTCTTTTTTGTGTAGTTTCTTTAGCTTTAGCATGTTCTTGTCTTATTTTTCCTTCCATGCTTTCTGTTGAAGGATGGTGTCGCCACGGCAACGGTAACAGGTAACAGGTCTTGTTTAGTGTGAATAGTTGTCATTAGCTTTCCATCATAGTTGTTTAACTCTAGCGTCTAACATACATCCATCACCCCATCAGCTGGTGTGTTAGTGTGTTTTTAGTGTGTAGTTACGAATCTCAAACTGATTCAGAATGTCGCTGCTGACACTGACAGTGTGAATGAACGTGTGTTTTGCAGGTTGTTTCACGCAATCCTAAACCTGCGCCAGGTGCTTCAAAGCTCCGCCCACTGGCTGCTCCTGATGGACAAGAGCGAGTACCACCATGACCAGTCCAAGCCCTTCCTGCAAATGGTGACCTTTGATCTCATCACCTCTTTTTCTGTTTGTGTCTGTCAGATTCATGACTTACACCCGTTCACTGGTTTAGGAGTAAAATCCTTGATGTTAGAGTGACACTCAGCCCTGGTCCCACCAGTCCTCAGGTCTCCTCAGGTCCCAGATGAAAGCATCTCCATTAAGGTCTGTTTATGACGCATCATGTGAATCAGCAAGGAAACATCTAAAACCTGCAGGACAGCCGACCTCGATGCTGGACTTGACCCCACTGCCCAAAACAACCATCCTAATGTTAAAATTCTGGGGTTTTAATTTTAAAAATTCACCATGCTCTTCTCACGTCTACTTCCTGCTGGTTCCGTCTGCTGTGCATGACTGACAGTAACTTTGAGCCTCAGCAGTTCTCCAGAACCAGAACAGACCAAGCTTGTGTCTTGAGATGTTTCTGAACTGGTCTGCGGCTCTTCTGGTGGGGCCACTCTGATTGCCTAGAATGAGTGTGATTGACAGCAGCTGGTGGGTTAGTTCGTCCTTGGTGGGACCCAGGCGTCTCACCTGTCTCACCTGTGGCAGAGGTGTTTCTCTCCAGTGGTGTCTCATGTCCAGAGCTGTGAAACATTTCTTGTGTTAACACTTAAAGATACAGTCACATACCGCCCCTTTTAATCTGGTTTTTATTTATGTGGAAAAACTTAAAAAGAATTGTCTGATTTTAGTTAAAATACAACTTAAAATAAACAACAACATATAATCTCTTTCATCTTTTCATGAAGTATTAGATAAAATGAGAACAAAACAAAAAAAGGTCATGTTGGCAACACTAGGTACTTCCATGATCCAGCAACCTTCAGCAATAGAAACTCTCACTAGACATTTCCTTCAGCAGCAGTAACTCTTTAGATGTCTTCTGTCTGACTTCATCTGTGTATCCCATGGTTGTGAGGGAATTCTGCTCTATTCTTCTTTCCAAGATTTTTTTTTTTTCAGAAATGGACACATACTGGACCTTGTATTGTCTCTAGTCCCAGACCGTCATCCCTCCACCACCATGCTTGACATTAGCTTGGTATTAGTTGCTTCTGCTGAAATGCTGTGTTTGGTTTTCTCCAAACATGGTTCTGGACATTAAAACCACTTTTAGATGGAAGAGGCTATTTAAGATTGTCCACGTGATTAAAGAGGAGGTTCTAACTTCTGCAGCTGACTCTATAATCTCTTATGTCAGAGTGCTGGGAAGAATTTAATTGAATAATCTGTGGTAATTTTCTAGGATGACGTGATCTCAGCACAGGATGCTCTTCCTCAGAAGACGCCACTCATCCTCAGTAATGAGCCCAGGTAAGGGTCAGGGCTTAAAAGTAGGAAGTGGGCCCAACATTAAGAATGAATTGGTCCATCAGAGCTCTCCAGTTCTGTTTTTTGACCAGATACCTGCAGATGTGTACAGATCCATCTCACCTGAGCTCACTGTGACTACAGGTGTTGGCTTTTGTTTCAGGTTATTGGTCGTCTTTAACCCAACAGAGCAGCTTCGTACCTCCGTTGTCAGCATCTTTGTAGACTCTCCAGACGCTGGCGTCGTCAATGCAGAAACAGGCCAACCAGTGGCTGCTCAGATCTCTGCGGTGTGGGTGGAGCCCAGCAAAGCATCCACAGAGTCCTTCCAGGTGAAGAATGGATCTGTGATCAGCTTCTCAGCTACGATGCCTCATTCTAACCTCTGATTTTTCTCTCTTCAGCTCTCTTTCGTCGCAGAACTTCCTCCTCTGTCGCTTGTTACATATCATGTGACCAAAGCACCACCTGGCTCCACGCCCCGGGCCCGCTATGTTGTCCACTGCCACAAGAACCCGCCGACTGTACATTCTGAACATTTTCAGGTGTCCCCACTCGAAGGGTCTAAAGTCAGCAGCCCACTGTCGCTTAGCAACAAGCACTTTCAGATATGGAGCTCCCCAGAAACGGGCCTGCTGCAGGTCAGACTTCACCCTCAGACTTTTCACCTCAGCTCTCACTCATTCCCATGGCAACCCACACATGCACCATTAACAGTATAAAAGAACTGGACAAGCGTCCCAAGTCACCCAGAGGTTTTTGAAGTGTTTCTGATGTCTCTTTTTCATCTCTGCATGGCGAGTTGGGTTTTTTTTTCTGTCCAGTCTGAGTGATATTTCTAAAGTAAAGTATGCCTGAGCTTTAAAGCTTTGAGAGCTGACTTTTCTGTGGTTTTGTCCATCCTCAGATGTTGCTGTGAGATTTTTCAGAGATGCAAGCAGAAGCTGAATTATAACATTACACAAGCTTGAAATGTGGATGCTTTCTGTTTCTGAGAGACATCTAATTACATTCTTCTATTTTTTGAAATGCAGAAGCTCCGCCTTTCATCTGGTCTGGTCCGTCAAGTCCAGGTCCAATTCCTTTGGTACGGTACCAGAACAGGATCAAACCGGGATAAGAGTGGAGCGTACCTGTTCCTGCCGGGGGAGGAGGGTGCTCAGGTGTGACCAAGACCCTCAGACTAGTCTTAACCAGTACAGTTGGACCAGAATTGTGTCTCTTTGGCATCTGGTTCTTATTTTTAAAACTCTCCCTGCAGCTGTACTCGTTTACCGAACCACCCTTGGTCCGGGTCACCAGAGGTCCCATCTTCTCTGACATCACTTCTTATTTCCAGCATTTCACGCACACGGTCCGGCTCTTCCACCTGGACGGTAAACTAGTTGTTGTTGTTGCTTTTTGTAGTTTTCAGTCAAATGTGGTTTAGATGCTAAATGATTGATCGACTGGTTGATCAGGAGACATTCCAAGACAAAAACCAGTTGATTATTTTGACCTTAACTGTCAGCATGATTTTGGGTGTTTGTATTAATCTTGAATGAATGTGCTCACACTTGATCAAACATTTATATTTTTGTTAAAAAAGGGACCTTTTTGTGTCTGACTCAGGACATGCTGGGAAATCCCTGGAGATCTCCAACATGGTGGACATTAGGTCAGAGGCCAACCGTGAGCTCGTCATGCGACTCGTCAGTGACGTTTCTAGCGGCAACCGTTTTTACACCGACCTCAACGGCTTCCAGGTTTAGACTTGTTTCTTGGATTTTCTGCGTTTATTTTGCCATGCTGCAAAACCGTCCAATCAGAGGCCTCTGTGGCTGTGATGTCACATGCAGATAAGGCTCATTAGTGATCACTGACAAGGCTGGTGTTGACTGGTGATGATTTTGCAGATGCAGCAGCGCCGCACTCTGGAGAAGCTCCCCCTGCAGGCCAACTTCTACCCCATGACCTCGTCTGCATTCTTGCAGGACTCCCACAGTCGCCTGACGCTGCTGGCAGCGCAGAGCCAAGCTGTGGCATCGCTGCGACCAGGTAGGACCACTCCATTGCTGATGGAGAGCTCTGATGTGATGCCACAGGATGTTTTTAATGGCTCCTGTAGAAAGGTCCAAAATCTCTGTTCTGAACAGTTTTTTTTCATAATTTATTCAGTCATACTCACCATGGCGATAAATAATAGGTATCACATTACTGTAGCTTAACAGCAGCTAAAAGCATAAAAGAGGAAGAGAACCAGCCAAGTGATCAGAAGAGAAATTCATCTGTGTGGTCATTTACCTGTGCAGGTGAGCTGGAGCTGGTGCTGGACCGGCGGCTGCTGCAGGACGACAACCGTGGGCTCGGTCAGGGTGTTACCGACAACAAGCTGACGGCCAGCCTCTACCACCTGCTGCTGGAGGACCGGAGGGGCGGGGCCCAGGTGAGGGGGAGGATTTTTAATAGTTGGTGGTATTTGGGTGGGCTTCAGATGAGTGAGGCATTTGTTAGGTGGGTGGGTTCCAGGTAAGAGGCAGGTTATGACTAAAAGCTTTCTGGTGGTGAGGGTGTGGTTTAGGTAAATGGGTGGGTGTTTGGTGGCACCTGTGTTATGGATGGGGTTAGAATTAAGGAGCAGGATGTCAATAATTTATCCTGCTGTCTCTTACTACCTGTATTCATGTATTGAACTGGAACCTGCAGAATAATTTTCTGTTTCTCCATTAATAAAGAATCTGAATCAGACAGGGCTCAGGTGAAGAGGCTGGACTCAGGTGAAGAGACGGGGCTCAGGTAAAAGAGACGGACCTCAGGTGAAGAGACAGGACCTCAGGTGAAGAGACGGGCCTCAGGTGAAGAGATGAGACTCAGGTGAAGAGACAGGGCTCAGGTGAAGAGACGGGCCTCAGGTGAAGAGACAGGGCTCAGGTGAAGAGACGGGCCTCAGGTGAGAAGATGGGTCAGGTAAAAGAGACAGGGCTCAGGTGAAGAGACGGGGATCAGGTGAAGAGACGGGCCTCAGGTAAAATAGACGGGCCTCAGGTAAAAGAGACGGGCCTCAGGTGAAGAGACGGGCCTCAGGTGAAGAGACAGGCCTCAGGTGAAGAGACAGGACTTAGGTGAAAGGTCTTGTTTCTGCAGCTGGAAATCTGTATAGATGTGACATAGATGAGGAGGCGGGGCTTCAGTGAGATTTTGACTTTGTTGCATCTGGGTTTTTTTTCCCCTTAAAATGTGAATGTGACAGCAGTAGTTAACTTTTCTTCTAAACTTCAATTTTCTTTTTTGAAAAATAAGTAAAGTGCATTTAGTCGGAGGTGTGACTGATGATCATGTGTTCACAGCTCAGGGACATCACAGGAAAATGTAGGCAACAACAACTGCTTATTCAGTTTGTGTTTATATCTCATCTGCACTTTTATTGTCTCTGATTCCTGACAGGAAGTTGGAGGAGCCTCAGTGGAACACTTGTCGCTGCTCGCCCACCTGTCTTCACTCTCTCTCTGCCACCAACCCATCACCATGGTTGGTCAGAGTGACAGCCACCTGCCTAAGCTCCGCCCCTTCCAGCCGTTGAGGTCATCACTGCCATGTGACATCCACCTGCTGAACCTGAGGACGCTCGAGGACCGAGAGGTGAGCACTGCACGTGAACACACCTTGACACGGCTTAAAATTCAAATTCAGAATATTTTTTTTAATACCAGAAGGGAAACTCATTGTTGCTGAAGTCATGATTTTAGTCTCCTCAAAAGAATCAGCGTCGGGTTTTATAGATGTGATAGGAAGGATCTCCTGCAGCGGTCTGAAGGATCCCCTGTGGTGGTCTGAAGGATCCCCTGTGGTGGTCTGAAGGATCCCCTGTGGTGGTCTGAAGGATCCCCTGTGGTGGTCTGAAGGATCCCCTGTGGTGGTCTGTGTTTCAGTGGATCTGGAGAAGCCTCTGAATGATGACGCTCTGTTGCTGAATCATAGTTATGAAGATACTCAGGGTTGTCCATGATGATCTTCATTTAATGAAGTATCCTCCTTTGCACAATCATCTCCAGAACAGTCCCCAGAACAGAGCCAGCCTTCTTTATTAGTTTGTTCAGTTTCTTTAAGTCACCGACTCTGATGCTGCTCCCCAACAGATGATGCTGATGTGACTGAACTCTCCACAACAGACTTATGGAAGATACTCAACATCTTGCTGCAGACTCTGAAGAACCTAAGCTTCCTTAGGAAGTAAAGTCTGCTCTGTCCTTTCCTAAAAGCAGCATCAGGAGGTGTTTTTAGATTAGACCCCATTATTTTCCTTGGATGCTGAGCCTGTGTTTCACGTGTAGTGGACAGGGTCAATGCTCGACATGTTATTCACCTCCCTGATGCCTGAAGCCAAGTTGAGAGGAGGGAAGACGACCTAAGCAGGTGTTATCGAGTGGTATTACATGACATGACGACCCGCTGTCTGTCTGGTTAGCTTCGCTGGCTTCGCCAACATCAGACGAGTTGACTGATGGAGGAGATGGAGCGGGTGGTGGATCTATACTGAATAACAGTGGGATTCATGTAGCAACTCCCGTTGCACACATATTATATGACCAGCCGTCTTCCTCTGCCACTCCTGCTGTTGTGTTCGTTGACTGAACAAACTTCTTTCGAAGAATCTTTGAACTTGTGAGGATCAAAAGTGTTTTCTTTTATTAAAAAATTGTAATATATGTTTGTTTGTTTGTGTAAACAGGAAGCCGGAAGTCCTTCACAGGAAGTGGCCTTGCTCCTCCACAGGAAGGGCTTCGATTGTAGCTCCGTCCCTGAGCCACTGCCATCGTGCACGTGGAGCGTGGATGAGGAGGTGCATGTGAAACACATGTTCAGGTGTTGGTTTCTTCTTCTCTGGTTTTCTAATGCTTCGTTTGTTTGACTGCAGGTGAACCTGGACGACCTTCTGGCTCCTCTCCTGCTGCGGTCGGTTCGTCGCTCGGGTCTCACGCTGCTGCGTGACCACGACGAGCCAGCATCCAGCACGCAACAGCATGTTGCTCCGCTGCGGTCGATGGAGATCAGTGCGTTCCGTGTCCAGTTGGTGTAAGAGTGCAGTCGGATGAAGAGTTCTTCCTTCTGTCAGAGCTGCTGCTGGGGGTCGTGACCAATCAGAAAACATAGGACCTGCATGACCCTCAAGAAATTAAAAAAAAATGAAGAAAAAGCACTGTCAGCTGTTACATATCAAATAGGAAATGGAAAAATCTGAATTTTACAATTATTTATTAGAAATCAAACACTGAATTCTGTTGCCATGGTAACACAAAGGGACTAGTGAGTAGATTGGTGAATGTTGTCTGTTCGTGAGAGCGTTTCCATTGCTCTCACTACTGCTGTTCTTCCTGTGATCATTGGTGAAGGTGACTGATTAATCAGGTGACTTTGTTTTACATGTTTTGATCTGTTTTTAATGTTTAATGCTGTGAAAAATTGAAATCTGGGGAATACCTGTCTACTTTTTCAATTCAGTTTCATACTTTATATTTTCTGTAAACTGGAGAGTGAAAAACAAAATTTATTGCCCTATTTCACCATTCATGTTTGTGGAAATTTTATACTTTAATATGGAAATAAATTATTGTTTAATCTTAGTTTTATTACCCTTTTTATTTACAGACAGTAAGTGTGTGCATGTGTGTATAATCTTGTTTTGTGGTCAGTCTTGGACCTTGTGGGGACCTAGTATCAACAACTGGAAATCCAAAAGCCTGTGCTTCCTCTACTGACCTCTAGGGTCTGGATCCGGACCTGCAGTTCCTTTTTGACGTCACCGAAACAATATTTGAAATGAAAAGTCTTGCCATTGCCCACCAGCAGCACTGCAAATGTGGATCAGGTGAAGGAGCCGGAAGCCACAGTGGGTCATTTCAGGAGCCTCCAACATAGAAGCCTGCTGGGAAATATACTTGCAGTTAACAACACATACATGTACCCCATCATGGCTGCCATGCATGTCCTGCATTTCTTTGTCTTGTCAGTCTTAGATGTCCCCATAAAAATACACGCCGCAGACGTGAAGTGTGATATACAGTTGACCACTAGAGGTGCTAGACCAGGTCAGTGAGCCGTCAGGCTCTGCCCCTCTGATTGATCAGGTCGATCAGTCTAACACAGTGAGTACTCAGATTTGACATGTATACAGTGAAAACTCACGGAGGACATTTAAATATACAGTTAGTATTTTACATTGACAATTTCCCACATCGGTAAAGCCAGAGAAGCAAATGGCATTTAATCTCCTGACAATCACCTCTGATGCACTGACCAGTTCGACCAGTTTGGTTGAACTGGTCGTGGAAACCTGTTCTGAGAATTCACAGCGGGTGAGATCGCTCCCATTGTGATATTGTTCTGGAGGTTCTTTGTTCACACATTTGTTGTAACATGTTAAAAGATTTAACATTTAACAGTTTTCTTTCTGGCATCCTTCAGAGTCCTTTTAAAAAAAGTTGAAATTCTTTAGTTTATATCTTACTCTTATTAAAACAACTGATAGATCGATCTAATTTTATATGTATGTATGGATGAGTAATATACTCATCCAACACTTTTTCCTTGAAGTTCTTTTTTATCAGTATGCCTCACAACCCATCACTCATTGATGTATGTTAACATCTTCACATGACACAAACAGAAAACACATCACTTTGCTTTGGGTTTAGGTTGTGCTAATCACTTTAAAGCACAATATATGTGGGAAAATGATCTTATACGGGATTTCCTCTTGTCATGCTGGTGTCAATCATATGTTTTTCAATTCCTCCTATGGGTCAGAAGATCTCTAGGAACATATTTTGGTATATAACAGCAAGTTTCATTATTTAATGTTTGGACCTTGTCAACTGAAAGAATTTGGCTGTACACACAAATCCACGCAACGTTGATTTTTGTAGATCCCAGTGTTTGTGGAAAATGGCTAGGCAAGTGTTTATGTGCTCCACACGTTTGGTACATGAGGCCCCTGGTCCTCAGAAACCACTCTCCTGCATGTTGTAGATGTTTTCTGATTGGATCACCACCAGCTGGTTGTCAAGGTCTTCACAGGTCTGTCAGTGGTCCGTTAATCTGAGCTGGTGTGTTAGAGCAGAGCAGCATCTAAAACATGCAGGACAGCGGTGCCTGAGGATCAGGACTGAAGAACGCTGGTCCTCAGGTCCTGATGTTCACACTGAAGTTATAATGCACCGATCACTGACTGGTTGACTTGTTTGTTCTGAGTCAGATCTATGGTGCCCCCTGATGGATCAGAGACCTGTCTGGATGACCCTGAATATGTCTGAAGAGGATGTAGAGGGCAGTCGGACGGATCAGCCTTGTGGTGTCCGCAGTTTTTACTCGTTTTCTGAGATGGGTCAGAACTGAACCAGGAGTCTTAAGTCAGTTTTGACCAAATGTGTACTTATTGACCTTTGTACAGCAGCACTGTGACCTGCTGCTACAACACAGCTGGACTGATTTGATCTCAAGTGTGTTATGGCCATAGACACAAGCCTCTGATTGGCTGCTGGTGTGTTAATCATGTGGACAAAGGTGACTGTGACTGGTCTGCAGTCACACAGCTCACCTGAAATAGTGCAGGAAGCTGACAAGTGAGAGGACGCTCGTCACACACATCAGGTAAGAGCACACACACATACATCGTCATGAAGTCAGAAATGTAGCTGTGTGATGATGATGATGTGGATGGGTTTCTTTGGTCTCAGTGGAGGTCTTCAAAGCCATTACGGCTCAGGTTGGTGTGTTCGTGCAGGTGCATCATTGGTTAAGATAATTGTCAGTGCATATCTTATGAAACACACTGAAACGTGTCCTCTGCTTTGAACCCATCGCTAGTTATACTAGTAACAGGGGCTGCTGAGGCACCCGGGCAGCAGTTGGAGGTTAAGGGCCTTGCTCAGGGGCCCACAGGAGGTTGCCTTTGTTAACCCGGAGGATTGAACCTAGGTTCAGTCCTCCACACACAAACCTACCTCTGTAACTCCCTCGTAAAGTGGGAGTGCCACTGGTTTCTTGCAAATGGCAGCAGGTTAATGTTCACACGAGCTCTGTGTGATCACATGACTTCCAAAGGACTCTTTACCTTCTCACCTGACTCCTCTTTGTCAAACTGGCCTGGATCATGTGATCGCCACATACATTTTCTTTTTAACGTTTCTTTTTTTGCTTGTTTTTCTTGTGTAAAAATCTGATCAAGCTCAAGGTGGTGAGTCTCAGTGTTGAAGCTAAGCTGTGCTCCATCTTCAGCTCCTCTAGCCTGCTAACATGTGCACTTCATTTCATACTTGAACTTTGGACCAGATTTATTCATGTACACCTGCTCGTTTCTGAGATTGTAGCTCTGACGTGGTGGTGAAGCTGCAGAAGCAGCTTCACGTGAGGTCTGATGGGTTTGTGTGTCTGCAGGTTGGGTTGAAGGTGGTTAGCAGCAGGACACGTCCAGAACATGGCGTCCTCATCCGAGAGCAGCGAAACCGAGGAGCTGCCCCCAGATCTGTCCGCTGTGATGGAGCAGCTGAAAAAAAGCGGAGCTTCCTTCCAGCAGCAGTTCCTCCACAGTGAGTCCAAGATGAAGGAGGTGGTGGCAGCTCTTAAGGAGGTCTCTGCACACATGCAAGGCACACAGAGCAGATCGGGAGTCCAGAAAGCCGCTGGAGCGTTGACAGCTGCCATTGGAGGTGCGTTTGCCGCCCCGTTGACCGGAGGAGTGAGCTTAGTGGCTGCAGCCGTCATGGTCGGGGGCGTTGTTGCTGCCATCGGTGCAGATGATTCAAAATCGAGCGCAGAATATGAAAACTCAGAGAAAGTCAAGAAGCTGGGAAAAGAGCTCATGAAGCTCGTCAGGCCGCTGAAAAGGAAGCTGCTGGATATCAAGAAGATGTGTGAGCAACTGGATGAAGACTCTGCTGAAGCTCAAGCCGACATCACTCTGAAGGCCGTTGCAGACTTCCGGAACCTCCTGAGACAGCTGAAAGAGCAGCAGAAAAGCAACCAGTCAGACAGGAAGTTAGGAGACACCCTCATTCAGGCGGCTACCTGCAGCCAAAAGGTTGTTAGGGAGCTGGCAGAGATGACGAAAGAGCTGGGCGATTTTACGGGAGATCAAAGGCAAGAGCCTGAAAAGCAGGACAAACTCACGAAACAATGACTGACGCTGGCTGTCATCCAAAAACACACTGTACACACAGAAAGACTCCTGCTGGGATTTGAACCAGGAACTTTCTTGCTGTGAGGCAACAGTGCTAACCACCAAGCCACTTCCAATGTTCTTCTTACAAGCATTTCTTAACTATCAGACTGTTGACTGTTTTTCCTGAAAAATAAACAGTAAAAAGGATGTTAATCTCCTTACTTCAGTTTTTACTACTTTATAACAGCTCTACTGAGGTGAATTCTTGTGTACCTGTTCAGGTAAAGTTCTATCAAAGGACTTATTTAATAATAATTAGAGATATGGTCTGTTGATTGGAGGCCAACTGGTCGTGATAAAGACGTAACAGAGAATAATCAGTCTTATATTTGTGACCTATAGAATAACAATCTAAAGGTAAATATGCCCCCCCCCCCTCCAGGTTACAGGGGTAAGAAAAACCATTTCATCATACAGGAAGGTCAAGTTCCCAAGACAATAAACGAGTTGGACACAGATGTTATACATTTAAAATAGCTCTTTCATTTTCCAAAAAATTGACATTCTAAAACAAGAGACTTAGTTTTAGTGTCAGACAGTATCACAGTGGCACTTTATGGTGCTTTTGGTAAGACGAGGGGAGGCCTAACACTAATCACTAATGTTCAGGGAAATATGATATGGTTTTTACTTATTGACGGTAGATACTACACATTGATCCACAACACACCACCATCTCTTCAAATACACCCACTCCTTGAAGTAATAACCAGAATTGTGCCATTTAGTAGACATTTAACGAATACACCATTACACATACCAACAGGTATCTTAAAACTCAAAACCAAGACGTTTGAGAGAGAATGAAGTAAATAACCTCCATGCAGTTCACTTTTCACCCTAACTTGTCTTGTCGTCGATACACCATTTCATCTGGGCATCTGGGATGCTGTCAGGTCTGCCACCAGTAGTCTGGATGAGTACACGGACACCGTCACGTTACGTATTAACTTCTGTGAGACCATTCAATCACGCACCAGAGCGTGTTATAATAAAGGCAAACCCTGGTTCACAGCTGCACTCATACAGCATTTTTAATATTGTAAAAATAAGTACTGACATTGATTTTCTTGGGCTTTCTTTCTGTATGAATTCTGCATTAATTCTGTCCTGGTACAGAGAAGCAAAGGGGAACAGCATCATCAAATCCTTCGTCACAAATCTGTCACAGGCAAGCTGTCCTGGGAAACCTATGGGAAAAAGACCAGCGTATGTCAGTCAAAACTAGCTGTGGCTACCGGCTCCTTCAGTGGATCCCCACTGAAATATCTGCAGAGCTGTGGGCAAACGTTTATAGCAGAATATTCTGTTTAAGGTGTTGATTAAATGGTGAAATAAAAAATTACTGCTGTGTTTAGTTGATAATAGGGTAGTACAAAGTGCTGCCTGCTTTTTTAACAAGATGATTATGGATAAAAAAGTGAAAATGGCTTGCTTACAGTCAATCAGTCATATCAAAAATAAATTTATTGCATCAATAAACTCTGCTGACATGGTATAAAAAACTTACCCCCTCAGAGTTGCCATGGATCCAAAATTAACAACCGAGACCAATACGGTGCTTTGAACCTAAATATGTTTATTGCTGCTGTAAAGTTGGACACTGAACATGAAAGTCAGTGGAGATTAACTCAATGCTGCATACAGACCGTAGTGTCAGGAGAGGAACTACTGGTCTGGGATACTCTGTAAGAATCTCAAGTATCCATTTCCAGTTAGAGCATCAAATACTGTCTTGACATTTTGGCTTAGGTTGAAAATTAAATTAGGCTGCATCACAGTGGCAAACTAAACTTCAGATAACACTGACGTTTTTCTCCTCAGGCTTTACTGTGGACCCCTGGTACACTGGCTCGAAGTTCAAAAACCAATGCCGGATCTGAATGAGGAACAGACAGACCTGTTTAACAGGCTACAGGCTTTCGTTACATCAAGTGGTTAGCTGCTCTAAGAAAAACAAATGAAAGAGTGGTGCAGCCTTGTTGTAATGGTGGATGGCAGGACTCAGGCAGTCGTCCTCGTCACTTCACACATTGAATACCGTAACTAACTTCTTTGTGGTCTCCCCAACAAATACCTTCATAAACTGCAACTCCTTCAGAACTCTGCTGCAAGCAGAACCTGTACCTCTTTCACAGAAAAAGAATCACTCCCACCCTTCAACAGCTTCACTGGCTCCCAATAAAACACTGGAATAACTTCATCTCTGGTACTCCAGTTAAGAACCTGGGAGTCACTTTTGACCAGAATCTGTCCTTTGATTAAACATGTTGCTATGACTGTCCTTTTTTTTTAATATTACTAAAATTAGGAGCATTCTGTCTCAGAATGACACAGAAAAACTGATACAAGCATTCATTACTTTAAAATTGGACTTCTATAATTTATTATCATTGAGTTGTCAAAACATTCTCTAAAAAACCTCCAAACTGGTGCAGACAGAGTTCTGATGAGAAGCAGCAGGAAGCGATCATACTCCTCCAGTTTAAGCTTCTCTTCATTTGCCTATAAAATCCAGAATCAAATTTCAGATTCTTCTCCTCACATATAAAGCTCTTCCTGACCAATATCCTCATATCTTATCATAGTTCCATATTTTCCTAGCGGAGCACTTGTCTCTCAGACAGCAGGTTTACTTGTGGTTCCTGGACTTCCTAAAAGTAGAACAGGAGGTAGAACCTTCAGGTATCAGGTTCCTCTCCTCCAGAACCAGCTGAGAGTGGGCATCGTTGTCTGGTTCCTTGGTGAAGTACGAAGCTCTCTGATATGGTCTCGTTGGTGAAGTGTTCTTCTCCAATGGATGACCGACTCTCAAAACCCAAATCTGTTTAAAGTGCTAAATAAAAAATGTCCAGTTTATTTTGCTGAACGCTTTTTCTGCTTCTAAAGATACAATTTTTATTTTAGTTTTAGTTTGTTTTTGTTGAGTGAAGTTGATAAAATTGAATTGTTTATGAGTATGGTCGGATATATATTTTTGTTTCTAAGGAAGCTGGTCTGATCAGGGTGGTGTAAATGACTGTTTCTAGTCTGCCGGCAAGAGCTTTGGTGATGATTTTGAAGGAATTTTAGGACGATAACTGAAGGTGGAGGTTGGATCTTTTCCTGGTTTTAAAAGACGTGCCATAGCAGCTGTATTCATTTGTCGGGGTATTTTTCAAAGTAATTTTGATTTCCTTTGTAACTCTGTAAAAGAGGGGTGATAATGTTTGGCACAATTGTTTATAACATTCAGCCAGAAGTCCATCAGGTCCAGGTGATTTATTGTTCAGTATTTTGTCAAGTGCTTTCTGGAGCTCTTTGGGCATGAGAGGTTGATCTAATAATCTTGGGAGTTATAATTGTTCTAGGAAGGTGTCTATTTCAGATCGACTTGGATTATGCTCTGAGGAGTATAAATGACTATAAAAAGTTTGAAAATATTTTATTATTTCTTGTGGGTTCTGTACAATTTCTCCTGTTGAGTTTATAATTGAAGGGATTATAGATTTTTTCTTGATGTTCCAATGCATTTAGGATGGCCATCACACATGAAGTGGTCTTTAAAATGGACCCTGGAGAATATGAACTGGGGTGGGAATCATAATTTCCAGTGGATTAATGATACTGAGTTTGTGAGCTTGAGAATGGAGACCGACTGGGAGATCGAGGGCTTCGCCTTTCAGCTCAGCTCCTCCTTTACCATAACGGACCGATAAAGAGTTCACATCACCACAGACGCCACACCAACCCACTTATTGATCTAGATGGAATACACCCACCCCCAGCCGGTCGAGGCGGATGGCTGCCCCTCCCTGAGCCTGGTTCTGCCAGAGGTTTCTTCCTGTTAAAATGGAGTTTTTCCTTCCCACCGTTGCCAAGTGCTTGCTCATAGGGGATCATTGGATTGTTGGGATTTTCCTTGTAACA
>JAOWBL010001240.1:0-15729 GCA_028564865.1 Zenarchopterus dispar | reverse complement strand
TGTTAACTAAAAACCACCAAAATTGTTCTTCTGCCCAAATTTTGAGATGTCCAAAACTAACATTTTTATTTTCACCTGGCATTAACATGTACCTCAAGTGACAGCCTGTGAAGAACTCTTACTCACCTACTCGATACAAAAACAAGCAAATGCATGTTTCCACCTGCAAGGCTCAAGTGCTTTGTTGTTTTTTTTTACCTGCAGGATGTAAAGCAACGTGAACAGTAAATCCAGTTGAGATAAATGTCAAGGCTGGCAACCTGCCTCCTGAGTACTCCATCCTCTCCCTCCATGTTGATGTGATTTGTTATTTTCTGTTGTTACAGTTCCTGCTTGTTGGTTCGCGTTTTAATATGACACTGTTGGGGAGAGAATGAGCATGACCTTCTGCCAGCACAGAAAACGTCAGTTTGACGTCAGTCCTTCAAACTGGCCGAGGACACATTGTGTTTACACTACTAAATAACTGTGGTCACATGTGGTCCTGACCACCTTCAAATGTGTTTTAAGATATTGGATCTCAATGTATCCTCTAATATTTCGGAAGTGTGTTTGTACGTCTACTTATGATCACAGGATTGGATCACGTAGGACAATTTAAATACCAGGTCTAAACAGGGCTAGAGTTAGAGGAGGAACGCACTGCAGCAACTTTACACTAGATATGCCTGTCCAATAACTGAATGTATAAAACTTCAACCACACCCACTCAGCTTAACACTGTTGGCATGAATTTGTAACAGGTTTACTATATTAGAATGCTAAGTGCAAAATGATGCTAACAAGATCCTCTAAGGAGCCTTCAGACCAGGTGTTCCACTATTTCATTATCATTTCATTATGTAAAACTGAAATAACCACTCAAACAATGGCAGCACACAAAGCAAGATCAGATAAGCAGTAAAAACTTTGTTCAACTATGCCAGTGAGAGATCAGTCATTAGACCCACAACAAAGAATAGGCTGACAGTACTCCCACAGACACAAGCACACACCTGGAAGCTGCGTGATATATCTAGAAACCCTCAGTAATAACAAATGCAAATGTGTTCTTTGCATGGTTGCATGTTGAACATATCATGAGAAAGCTTTCTGACTTCCAGTAAAGGTTTTACATAATATCACCTTGATGCTGTAACCCGTCAAGAGTCTAGCCTTCAAAGTATACTTGCACCAACAAAAACAGTCCTATTTAAAACATAAATATTGTATTGTCTTGGTGAAATAATAACAAGGAAACACTCCTCCTTCCCTTCAATAATTTGCTGTTTTGTAAAGGGACAGTTACTTCTATTGTACTATTTGACCATTTTCTGAATGTCTAGCTGACTTCAGAATCTTTATCAAACATATTCTTCAATTACATTTTATCACATTTTCTTGTTTAAACACTGTATTTGGAGACCAACTAATGATGTGGTTCCTGTTTTACCTATTTTATACCATACACCATTGCTCCCCAACGCTGACTCTCAGTGGTTGAAGCCCTGCATGATTTAGATGTTTTCCTGCTCCAACAACTGATTCAAATGAATGGGTCATTAACAGATTTGCACACTTGAGAGCAAGCTGATGGCATTTCATTTATTTGAACCAGGTGTGTTGGAGCACAGAGACATCTGAAACATGCAGGGCAGTGGTTTCCATGGACCAGAAATAGATAACACTGATATACACAATAGTGAAATGTCATGTTGCACCAGCTACCTGTCTTGGTAAAAGGATGGATAAGCAGTAGTTGGGTTAGGGTTAGGGTATAGAATAAGCAGTATAGTTGGCTCACTTTGGGTACCCAATGGCCACATGGCAAGAATAACTTATCATGTCCTTACTAAAAGAGGTGTAGACCCTACATGCTAATCTGAAATTCATTTGTAAGCAAGAATGAAAATTTCAAATTTTCCTTAGCTTTGTTAGCCCCTGTGATGGACTGGTGACCTGTCGTGGGTGTAAAGCTCCCTTTCACCCAAAGTTTAGCACTCTCACACAAACTTAAACCATGTGACCACAACTCATTTGAACCATTTGGACCACAAATATTTTGATACGAGTACATATGATGAAGTTGGCGATTACAAGAAAAAAAACAATAGATCAATGAAATGGTTGAGGTCTTGTTGGCATATTACGCTAAGGTAGAGGCCTAGCAGGGCATGTTCTTTGAATCGCAATCGACCATGGTGTATGTGGAAAAAATATGCAAGAACCATCCATTGTTTACTTGTTTCGTCTTTTCTTTCTTCTTTTGCTGCATTCTTCTTTTTTGTCTCCTTGTCTGCTGCTGGCCATTTGCAAACAGCAAAAAATGCACATTATTGCCACTTCGTGGTCAGCTGTGTTATTTTTTCAGTCAAAAGTTCTTAAGTGATGCTACGATGTGATGGAGACATGCTGGCCGAAGACGGTCGGCCTGTTAGATGTTCCTGTCTAGCTGGTTTACCCTGAACTCCTGCTAGTGGAAACACACCTTTAGAGACCGTGAAGCTATTCTTTTGTTTTGGGTAGCTCTGTTTAGGTGAGTTACACCTCACAGTACTTTTTGATGGGTTAAATTAGATTGCCTCAGTTCTCACACTAGAAAGTATTCACCCAAAAATGTCTTTTCTGATCCACTATGTGGGTCTTTCAAGACCAAAAATGTGTTAACTGGGAAAAAAAAAAAAAAAACTGCAGTAGCTGGCCTCCATCTGAGTTCCAAGATAAAATCAGGTCACTTTGGAGATAATATGGACAAGGGCAGTTATTTAGAAGATGTATTCTAGCCTCATAGATTACATCTTTGAGTATGTCCACCAACATAGCGAGCAATACTTCACACTTTTAATATCATTAACAGCAACTACAGTGAGGGAAAAAAATCATCCTAAGGCTTTGCAGATACATTTCAGACATGTTTTGGTTGATCGTCTGTGTAGCTGGAAGTGTCATCTGTGTGCCTTAATAAGGAGAGCAGGACCTCAGCGATGCAGTGACACTGCCGGAGAAGGAGCAGCAAAAGAACGTACAAGATAAACACCTGCCACAGAGCCAGCTCCTGCTTCCTATTAACTCCTGGTACACAGACTCTACAAGTATCACACTAATATCATCATTCATATTTGTGCCGTTTTATATCATCAAAGCACAGAACCAGTTTTGTGTCACAAAGCAACTCGTCTGTGAAATTTCCTACCGATTCTGACCCAGTTGGATTGGCAATGAAAAAACAAAAGGTAGAATGAGCCAGTGCAAACGTATTTGGCAAGAATAGTTCTTTTTGTTCACAGATGTCAAAAATCAGTGTTAATTATTATCTACAGATGTTAGAAATATCACTTTAAGAACCATAAAAAAGAATAAACCCACACAAACCGACCCACTGCAACAATAAAACATGCTGATGAACAGAATATGAGGGAAGGTGATTCAGCAGTAACCATCTCATTTCCACAGCAACAGAAGAACACACTTATAGGAATGCTCTTCCTCTTCTTGGAGATCTGTTAGAACCAAGCAGACGAAGCAGACAACAAGAAAAAGTGGAGGAATACTAACATAAAAGACTGAAGGTTTAAAATGAAAGCACCTGAAGGATGCTGCTACCAACATTTGAGATCAAGAAAGTGAAAACAAATGTGAGTGTAAGTATGTGCTGTGATACATCTCTTTTATGTCTCTCACTAGAACTTCCCCAGCTTCATACTTCACATCTTTCTCTCATTAGTCTCCATAGTGTATGAAGATTTTCATAAGAAGGAAACTATGCAAGGTTGTCTACTGAAGGCATGCCATCCTGAAAAGTTGATAATGTATATGGATAACCTGAAACAAAGTAAAAGAATAAAAGCACAGGATCCCTGTGGAGTAATAATGAGTTTCTTTGTTGCTTGCCTGCACCTGTTAATGTCTTAACTAAGAGCAGAAAGCTCCAACTTCACCTAAAACCTTGTCTCACCGAGGTCTGGGGTCAGCACACGGGCTGATTGTGGCGGTCACATATCAAAGCAAAGTTTCCTGTAAATCCAGCACACTCTGGCAGCACACACTCACAGCCAGCGTGGAAGAGTGACAGCGAACATGTGTGCCAATCAATGAAGCTCTCAGCAGTTCAGAGATGCAGCACACGTGACTGCTGCACTTTTCCACAGACAAATGCACTCAAGAGCACACTCAAACACACTCACGGCAGCAACCACAGACAACACCACAGCAAGGTGCATTAGCAAACAGTCACGTTTGCACCTGTGCAGACTCTATAAGACTATAAATAGAGGCAGATAAAAGTAAATCTTTTCATCATCAAAGGTAGTCCTGCTTTAACTGTCATCACTGATGCGAGTCACAAGGTCCCACCTTTGTACTTCTCTCTGACGTTTTCATAAGCTTGGATGAAGTCCTCCTCCTCTGCGTTTGGAGGCAGGTAGGCTGGTTCGTACATGGCCATGCCTGTGTGAACGCCTCCTTCCTGTCCTCTACCTCAGGTCAGCTTTGTCCTCTGTGTTTTTGGCTTTGTGTGAGACAGCCTCTGCTGTCCACTCTCTGCTCTCTCAGCTGTGTGTGAACCCTCCACAGCTCCCAACTTCATTCCACTGCTCAGCGCCACCCCCCGCCCCCAACCCCTCTGCTCCTTCCATATACCCTCCCATAGTCTGCCTGGGAAATACTAATATAAATGCGAGGTCCCTCCTCTTAAAGACACACATGCCGCTGCAGCAGCAGCCACATGCTGCCAGAGTGCTGCTCCCAAAGCAAAGAGCGCAGAGAGGCAGCAGATGAGCATCCACAAACACCACTAGTGAGTCCAACCTGAATGGATTTCTGACGGTTAGAAAATGACCAGATCTTGAGTTTTGATGCATGAAATGCGGGTGTTACTGACAGCTTTGCAAGATAAAGAAACACAAAGTTTCTATAAGCCTAGATAAAGAAAAGAGGTGGGATACTAAATGAAAAAATGCAAACTACAAAAGGAGTTGCAGAAAACGTTGATTCTTTTAGCACTCAATGTTTTATATTCATAAACCAAAGATATTTCATGTTTTGTCTCATTTACTTCATTTTACATTGTTTGTGTACGCTCATTCCTGATTTTCAGGTTTGTAACACATTTCACAAACAGCCTCTGCAGAAGAGATTTAGAATGAATTTTAAAATATTTTACTTCAAAACAGTTATATGAACAGCCTCTGTATTGTTCACATTTAGTTCTTTATTTTTTTTTCCATTTCAGTGCTAAAGCAGAAAAGATACATTCAGGAAAACTAAGATGCCTTCTTGTTTTTCTACACTAAAACCAGAATGTAATAACAGAAGAAAGGAAATCTGAGAGCAGTTGCAGTAGTTTTATGAACCCTTTTTAAACAAAATAGCTCTAAATTATGTATACATTTTACTCCCAAGCTTATTTCTACTTTATTTGCACTCACAGTGAACTGAATATTTCTTTTAACGAATCAAGAACTGTTTCTGAATGAATCATGATTTCAAGAATCAGAACTGAATCTAACTGTTACATCTACAGATGATCAGTCTTAACTAATCACGTCTTATAATGAACAGTCACAAATCACTCACAAAACAGTCATAAAAGATTAAATATTTGCAGCAGAATGCTTCTATGCTAGCTAAGACTACATAACTAACTATAATCATGCTTGAACCGTTTAGATCATACTTTGTCTGCCTAAACAATGTCAGTTTTCAAACAATTTATATCTAAATCATTAAAAAATAATTTAACACAATAAAACAAGACTGTGTTGCATGATGAGCCAATGTTACTTATTTGTGGCAGTAATGTGGGCTCCGGGATTCAAAAGTCAGATGAGTCTCTTAAAAAGTTTTCATGCCATTCAAGATGGGAAAAAAGTTACAAAACCATTTCTAAAGAATTTAGACTCCTTTAATCCAATTAAATTAATTAAATTAAATTAATCCCTAATACTGCACCAGAGAAATGAAAGCAACTTGACCCTAAGTACAGTAGTCATTCTACCAAAAAATAAAGGGAATGATCAAAATAAAGCCTTATTCCAACAGAAATGCTGTTCAAGAACCTAAAGCAATCAGCTCTCTCAAATCCTCATAAATAGATAAAAATGTGACTCTATGCACTATAAAAAACTATAAATAACTAATAAATAAATAATAACTACTGCTGAAAGTTGCTTAATTTATATATTATCCATATACAGTGATAGCCTTTTAGACACTTGTGCTGCTTTAATGTTAAAATAACTTCAATCTAAGGATTTTGAAATTTCTTTAAATGCAATTAGGATTAAAAATCAGTTTCCAAACCAACCATCCTTATATCAGACTTTATATGTCTGAAAGCTTTGAGTTTAATCACATTTGAAAAGGAAGAAGGCAGGACAGGATATAATCGCATAACAAAGAAGATGAGCTGCAGCAACGCTCCACCTGGTATCTGTTTCAGGCTGTCTCTGAGAAAGCTGATGCCTGCAGCGACATGAATACAGTCAAAGGCAGTGGCAGTGCAGAAATGCCCTTGACATCCACCAGGAACATCAACATCTGGGGAAACCACTGAATATTCAACCAATGCTCTGACAAGCCAAGGAAATGACAGCCCAAACAGATATAATTCATTCTTAGAAAAGCAAAAAGGTTCAGTCAGGTCTATGATAAAACTTCATTGGTCACTTTAATTAAATCAAGCTGCCTGTTCATGGTCTGCTTGGACTAAGACCGATGCAGTCAGGAGCATTAAAGATGATTCATAACAGTGACAGTGACGTACTAGCAGAGACGTCCGGAGAACGGATGATGCTGAAGAAATTTACGAAGGTATGCCTCTTGAAACTAGGGAGGAAAAGTGAAGATGATATCAGGCCCGCACTATTTCCACATTGACTTGCGTAGGAGTCTGTTGAAGCACAACAGAATGGATCTGTGGTAGGAAAAGGAAAATCCCTGCAGCTCAGCCTGATCATCGGACCTTGGCCAAAGAAACGTCAGCCAGGAGACTTTCCTGAGAGGAAACATGATAAGTCCACTCCAAACTCCCCGATGTCGCTGCTGCTGCAGCATGCCGCGTATCTATATCTTCAAGCTCAGTCTGATGGAAAATTTCACTCGCAGGAGAGATGTAAGGCAGCTGTTCACTGTTTGTAAATGATGTTTATTTAATCTATTACCTCATGTTTTCCCAACTTCACTCTGCTGATTACATTAGTTATAAGCTATTATTCAGAACTCATCAATTTCACCCATGATTAAGCCTGTTCAATGAAACGTGAATGAAATGAAATTTGACATTTAGATTTGCTTGATGTTGTGGACCACACACATTTATCATAGTGTCCTGCTTCCAAAACAGACTGAAGAAAGTGAGACATTCACAAACACTTTGAAAGCCTAAAGTACATGGACTAACATGCAAAATGATGTCCTTTAAAGGTACCATTTCACATAACCCAAAATGAAGGCACATAAATAATTTTAAAATACATTTTTTTTAAAGGGGAAACCAAATTAAGAATCCATTTCAGTCATTTCAATTCAGTTCAATAATACCTTATAAACCCCCAAAGGAAGAACTCAGGATCTCATATATAAAATAATTCCATTAAAAGAATGAGGGAATCTTGAGAAATCTCTGTACTAACAGGACAAGACTGAAAATCGATACTGAATGTGATCTTCTTGACTTCTGGCAGCATTGCTTTAAAAAAAAGAAAAAAAAAACAGGACTATGGAGTAGGAACTGCTATGTTGGGTCAGGAGCATATCACATCCAGACCTGTCACTTAAAAAAGAATATTTAAAGCATTATGAAGAAAAAAACCTTCTAAGTAAGTCCTGTTATACCAAGCAGGATTAGGAATATGGAAGAGGAACTGTAATATCCAGACAATGTTTTTTACAGTTTCAAATGCTTATAGGGTGTTAAAAAAAACTTGGGGTGTTTTCACACTGGCACTATTTAAGTTGGCCTAAAGGACTTTCTGGCAAGAACGCGGTTCAGCTGGGTCCATTTGAAGACAGCAACTGCTGTACTGAGACCTTTCTGAAAAACTAGTCAATACCAGTCATAGACAAATGGCTTCCAGCCACAGTTTCCCAAGAGACACACACACAAAAAAAAAAAAAAAAAATTAAAAAATGGCCAGGGTCAAAATGCATAGTTACTGTGTTGCCATGCTTTTCAACTCTTTTGTTTTAGGACTGCTTCTCATGGAAACATGATGCTCTGCCAAGACTGATACTGTCCAGTGATAGTGCTGGTGCTTGTCACATGATTTGTGAGAGGTGGTCTTACATTTTGACTTTTTCTATGGCTCAAAAATAATAGTGACTTTCAACATTTTAAGATATACTGTGTGAGGATGATCCCTCCAGACCACATGGTGGCAGCAAATCCGATGTAATACACAACAAAGTGGTATTAACAGGCTTTTATTTTCAGTCTGTTCTTAAACCAGAAGATCTGTGTGCATAGCACAACATCAAAATGGTTGTTTTCTCCTATTTACCTGAATTAATTGTGTTGATTCTTAAATATTCTAAAGTGTAATTCCAACATATTTTACTTTCGATATTGTCTTCTGATGTTATGTATTGTCACTTACAAGGTTTAAATGATTTGCAAGTCATTGTTTTGTGTTTTGATTCACTCTGTACACAGCAACCTATCTTTTTTGGGAAGCATGATTGTACAACCATGACAGGATCAGGAATCATTTCCATTTTGAGGCTGTGAGAAGTGAGCAGTGAGGCCAGCCAGATGCTCCGTCCGTGATGTCAGTATGTTTCTGGTAGAAGGGGTGAAGCGTGTAGCTGGTAACGTGTTAAAAGAAACCCTTTAAACGCAGCACGCACTATAACCAGTGACTGACATTAGATCTCAATAACCCATTTTGACACACTCACACATACACTGTCATGACATGTAGAAGGTATTACAATGTCCCATTAGGAACTTTGCTGGATCATTCTAGTTTTCTTTCCTCTCACATAAAACTCACACTTATTATTATTTTTTAAAAAAAGACAGTATCAGGCTCTGCGACATTAAGGTGCATCTTTAAAAAAGCAATGAATTATCTGGTGATCAAAACAGCTGAACAAGGATAAAATACAAGTAAGTTGATGCATGTGTGTCTGAATGCTGATATGGGGTATTTGTGTGTGTGGGACTGATCTCATTCAACAACAATCAACAGGTGCCCGCAGGAGGTCGTGGCTCTCACACATAGTCTTCAGCATACTCATGCAAGCTTTCCACATTAAAGGGTCTGGTTGCATTCTGCAACGTGTGAACCACTTTGGTGTAAGTGTACACTCGCGTACACTATCATGATGTGTTAACATGAACTTTCGCACTGCATTGAATCTTTGTCCATGAAGAGTTTCAGGGATGAACTGAACACAATAGATTGAAATGAAATTAAAAGTTAAAATTAATTTAAAAAAAAATGTATCTGAGTCCTGCATGATACGTATGAAGAGTCTCATGCGTATAAATCCATGCAAGAGCTATACAGTGGTAACTTTGTGTGGATAACGTGGCATTCCCCTAGGTTCCATTTTGGAGCCCTTTTTTGTTCAATATGTATATACTCACACTCCCTCAAACTATGAAAAGAGCAAAATATGTTATCAAAACAGTGCAGATGACTCACAAATCTCTATATTTACCAGGAAACTACAATTAAATTCAAACACTGATCAAATTAAAGAGTGGATGTGTTGAAATTTCCTTCAATTAAATGAAGGCAAAATAGAAATAATACTGTTTAGAGCCAAGGAAGAAAGATTAAAAGTCAGCACTCAGCTTCAAGCAGTGAAGCTAAAAACCATGACACCAAGCCAGAGATCTGGGTGTGGTTCTGGACCTGAATTTTAACAGCCACATTAAGACAGTAGTGAAGTCAGTCTATTATCACCTAAAAACATGTCAAGGATTAAAGGACCCATATCTCACCAGGACTTAGAAAAACTTGTCCAGGCTGTTATCTTCAGTAGACTGGACTACTGTAACGATGTTCTCATGGCTCTCCCTAAAAAATCCATCAAACAGCTGCAGTTAGTTCAGAACACTGCTGCCCAAGTCCTCACCAAGACCATGAGAGTGGACCATACAACCCCAATTCTTAGATCTTGACACTGGCTTCCTGTCTGTCATAAGATAGATTTTAAAATCTATTATGTGACAAAATACATCTCTGATCTCCTGGTCCATTATGAACCAACCAGAATCCTCAGGTGGTATGGGTCACACCTACTTTCTGAACACAGAAACAAACAGGGTGAGGCAACCTTCAGCTTTTATGTTCTTCATCTGTGCAACAAACTCCCAGAATCCATCATGTTTGCTAGAACTATCACCTTCCTTAAATCGAGGTTAAAAACATTTTATTTACTGCTGAATCTCAGTAATCTCCCACAATGCACTGTAATTTTTATGTCTTACAATTTATCTTTTTTTTTCTTTTTTAACATATGTCTGACTTTCCTTATCTTTGTTCTGCTTTTAAACTCTATTACTTTTTAATGCTATTTTTAACGTTTTATGTAAATCACTTTGAATTGTCTTGTACATGAAATAGGGGCTACAGATAATCTTGCCTTGCCTTTACTCTCGGGTTTCTCTGCTCTCTTGTATTCCTGGACTGGATTTTACTTTTTTGTTTTCTCCTTTATACATAGCATAGTGTGTATAACATAGCAATTTAAAGTCATAAAACAGAAATCACAAATCAGATTTCTTCTGACAATTAAAAATCTAATATTCCTTTCCAATCAATAACAGTGTACATTTTGCAAGAGTGAGACCATCCGTGGGCTTTCCAGTAAATATTCCAGTGGGGAATCACTCACAGCACAAACAAAGCAACACTGTTGTTATTAAAGCTCTGTGACTCTCTTGTTTATTCATTTAGCACATTCCCTGTAATATCTATAATTGAAAGCACTCCAAAGGCATTAGTTGTGGATGTAAAATTGGATAACGTTCTCCTTAAGCACCTTAATAGTAAAAACCATCTCAGAGAATTTCATGTGTGAAACAACGTTTCCTGTTTTTCACCAGTCTCTGGTATTCTCCACCGGCCCTCTGACGTCTTTGTCTGTCATGCACCATATTTGTCAGTGAATCAGCTGATGATCACCAGTAAAGAGCTTGATTTATCAGTATGGCGCAATCAGGTTGAAATACTTTTGTAACAGAAATAAAGCAAACAGTGCTGTGCGATCATATAAACAGACCTGGCTCCCTCTTCTGGATATGAGCAACAAAAAGAAGAAGGGTGCAAAGTGGCAGTGGGGATTTCGGCTGCTCCTCTGTCAGATCTCCCATCAAAATTGTCAGTGTGGCATTTTGAAACTTTGTGATGAATGTCAGCATTTTTATTTCTGATAAAGCATTTGATGAGGACGGATTCAAAGGTCATTTCTGTAGAATTGTGGAAATAAAGCTCTTCTGTCTGAAAGTCTCTCCGAGACGGCATTGCATTTATTGTCTGCTGAAAAAAGCACTCTGGAACGCCAGGAATACAACGAGCACACTATGTAGTCAATGCTATTTGAGATGGGTGTGGGAAATGAGGCACATTTTCCAGAGACAGCGATGACTCCCCAGGATGAACTCTTTTATGCAGCCACCCTACTGAACAGAGAGGGCCACCTGCTGGTTAAACGAGTTATTGCTATATTTTGAGAGGCAACTGAGGGCAAATAACAACAGGGAGCTATAGCTGCCCTCATGTCTGATTTTGTTAAACTTAATAATGGTTCTGGAAGTGCAGCTGCCAAAGATATGTGGCAGCCTGAGGTTGTGAAGAAAACTCACATCACAATCACTGTTTTCACACCTGAGTAGTATTAAGGGTACCTTCATAACAAAATCACAAGAACAGTTGAAAACATTGAGCTGTTTGAAAAATATGTCCATTTTTTTCTCTAACGCGGCCATTAAATAGATTTTACTGGTATAGTATGAATGCTTGCTGGGTGGATGAGTCTTGGATTGTGTGTATTCATGTCAATGAAGATGTACACTTTAAGGGTCGTCCTTTTTTTGCTCTCATCAATAAAAGCACTGATGACATGATAAACAGACATTTTATGACTCTGATCATTTTCTTTACACCCTGTTATGTAAGAGCTCTTTCTGTTCATCGACATTATTCATTTCTATAGTGACTCTCCATACATGTTTGTGGTTTCCTCTCGTTATCAGATCAAACACTCTGCATCATGAATAATTGAGAAGTACTCTATAGGAATGTTTCCTGCTTGATGGCAGCAAGGACATTCAAAGACACCACCTCAATGCACACTAAAACTGCATCAGCTTTTGGCGATGCAGTTCAGTTATTGTCAACAATCTTGACCTGCTAAAAGCATGAACACAAATAACTAAAGGTTATAATACTTTCTGATGTGCACAATGACATTTTATTGTATTTTATTGCATTATAGATTGTGAAACATTGTAACATGAGTATTGCAGCTTTTCACCAAAGACTGCATCTCATCCTGGTGGATCAATAATATTGTAGTGTTACTGTATGATAACAACGTGGCTCAGAAATCTTTCATTGGTAGCCCAGGCCTGAAAAACTCTCATTTAGTGGCCCGTTGAGAATTCCAGGGTTATGTGGCATCACACACCCTGATCTAAGTAGAATTCTTCTTCAAAAGGTGGATCAAACCAGGCAGCATGGTAGGCATGTTAGTGAGAGATGAAGATGAATAGAAAATCTGAACATATGTCAGTCTGCATATTTGTATTTATATCACCTAAAAATAAAGAGTCAACTGCCAATTCCAACATAAAATAATAAAATATGGGATGATGTCATGACTACTTTCATTCACATGAAACACCATCAAGGGACTTTACAATTTATCCATCACTATGAAAAGGTCAATAGGTTACTTTTGTTAAATTTTGCCCTAAAACTGGCAGGATGTTTTGTCTGACCTAACATTCGTCAGAACAAGGGACTTGGCTTTGAGTGAGAGCTTCCATCACGGACAAAACATTCAGTAAATTCCTCGGCCTTGCCTCAAAGATGACCTTTGACATCTTCTTGTGTTCCTGTATTGACCCCAAGCCCACACCGATCAGCATATTCTCTTTATGATCTGTGACACAGAGGATTTACTGGAGTATTTGAAGTCTGGCAAACAAATGTATCCAGTGTATTTTATGGCTTTTTTTCTCACGTCTGATCAGAGAAGGATTTAGCTTGTTATAAAAAGTAACTCGTAGTTCTTACATTACTGTAGGTGGAAGTGTGAGCAGGCATGTGTCTCTGTGTTAGATCTTTGATGGACTCACAACTTGTCCAGGGTGTCTCAGCCAATGTCAGCTGTCAGCTGCAGCTGACAACAAACAACAAACAACGGGATAATGTAAGTATGCACAATGAGTGCATATTTGTTTTTCTGACTTGTTAGCATCTTTTAAAGATGTTTTAACTAACAAACTTTAAGAGTCAACACCCAAAATACTCCGTTCATCCATTACCTACATGTGCTTTTTCCCATTTAAGCTCATGGTGGTGTTTTGGAAACTATTCCTGCTCTCTTTAGTTAAAAGGCAAGGGTATGACCAGGAAGCTCAAATAAAACCTACATAAGAGTGCAAACTCCACAGAGAAAGACCCCGGCTGAGATTCAAGTTGGTTTGGATAATGTTTTACTTTAGTGTTCTAGCATTTGGCTGGTTAGAATTACTAGTAAAATTAAGAATCCACACTTGTCAAAAAAGTCACCATCTCCTTTTAGCAAATTTTTGGATACAAAAGCAGCATTTAAACACACCCCCTGATATGAATTGAAACGTACTGTGTATCACTGACTTCATGTGAAGAAAATAAGCCAATTTGTAAGAAATAATAAAATTAGCGTGAGTGTTTAGTTGATGCTAGCAGCAGCTACGCTGAATTCTAAGTTGGGGTTAGCATCATTTCTCCAACTTTCTGAGTTGTAACTCCAACTGAAACTTACAACTTGGAACTTGGAAATTCCAACATCAGACAACACGTGGAATGCACTAAAAGATGTTATTCAGTTTCATAATGTATCTGTATCAAGCAAACAAAACAAGTTAAAAGATAATGAAACTGTGAAAATGGATTAAGAACTGTCAAGCATGTTTAAATCCTGGAGGGTTAGTGGAAAACTGTTATCTTCAAAGATGAAATGTTGAATGGAAAAAAAAATACCACTTAAAACCATTTCTGAAATTTAATTGAAGATAATTAACAGGAGAACTCCTAACAAAGTTTAATAGTAAAAATACAATTTACAATATGTAAATTTGCGCCACTGAAAATGTGGGTTCTTTCTTTTAAGTGGGTGTTTTATACATTTTTTATGTGAAATATTTTTTGAAACCTATTAAAATTGAAACTGAAAGTCTACACTTTGATTATGTCTTGGTCTATATATTTCAAATTCTAAAAATGGTAAAAATCCTAAAAACACTGTCAATGTTTAAATACTTCTTGACCAAACAGAAGGACAATTTCCACCAATGTAATGAAGGTGGTCTGTTGGGGCTAAACAGCTCTGTTACCTTGAGAAAACCACTTATCAGTGAAGCCAGTTGCTAAACAGCATGAAGACCGGACTCTGGAGCAACAGAAAAAAGGTCCTATGGTGTGATAAGTCCAGAATTACACTGTCCCTGGTAGAAGGGCACATTAGAGCAAGGAGAAAGAAGACACGTCATGACACAGTGCCAACTGTTCAAGCATCTCCGCTGTCATCACTACAAGAGCGAAGAGAGAATGTTACCCTTTTTTGTTTGCTTTGTTTTTGTTTTTGTTTTGCCAATGCAGTGGACACAAGTAATGAAACATTTGGTCCTGAATTTAAGATTGAGAACCACCAAATTTATTTATTTAACTCCTGTAAGGAACAAGAATGTAAACATTTATGGTTATCCATCCAGGGGTTTGTCTGTGTTTTTAAATCCATGGTTTGCCACTTTTCGAAAGTGAGACTCCTGACCCTCCATATAGAAGGAATCAAGTGTGTTGTCCGTATTTTAGGGAAATACAATCAGGTGCACTAAAAACTACAAGTCTTTCTTCCACTTCAGCGTCTGTGTCTGCATTTAGTCAATTAGGTGAACAGCAACTTCCTCCGCCACACAGCAGGTTATCACTTACAATGAGGGTGCAAAGTCCACGTCTGATAGCTCCGTACCACCGGCTAATCTACACACAGTCAGGGATACTGCAGCAGCCAGCGCGTCAGTCAGCAGAGAAAACAACAAAGACTCAGCCTCACCCATGGGTGCTGACGCAGCCTGACCTGGCCTTCTGATGGACAATGGAAGATAAGTACAGGAAGTGCATGCAGACCTATTGTAGGTGCTAAAGTTATCAAAATTTCCTCCAAGCCAGGAGTCCAGCACTCCAAAATAAACTTCATCAAAGGGGTATTGTGCTAACACAGACAAAGTGTGGATATTTCAACATCAGAGGAGAACATTTCTGAATGCACAAACATTCTTCAGTTTTGCTTTCTTTTTCTCTGACAAATAATCCACTTGTTGCCCATTACAATTCTTCACTTATACCGTCACTATGTCAGAAATGTTGGGTTGTTCTGTCTTTTTACGATCACTGGTGCACTACTGTCAAAAGAACTTAGAAATCAAACACTCTCTCCCTCACTCTCACTCTCACTCTCTATCTATCTATCTATCTATCTATCTATCTATCTATCTATCTATCTATCTATCTATCTATCTATCTATCTATC
>JAOWBL010001238.1:0-15730 GCA_028564865.1 Zenarchopterus dispar | reverse complement strand
ATATATATATCAAGCTGTTGCCATGGGAACAGTATAAAATTAAAGGTGTGGCCACTGTGTGTGATGGTGGATGGAAACCTTCGCTTTGATGAATCATGATTACCTGTTTCTGTCTTTGGGAAACAAAAAAGTATTTTTATTTTTTGGGCTTAGTTTGGATCACGGTGTATCCCACCATTCACCCAAAGACAGTGAGCCGATATGTCGTCACCGGGTTTTTCCTGTGTAGGGGGGTGTAGATGGAACCCGTCATCGCAACAAAAATGGATCACTTCTCACATTTTCTGTCAGCACCTTTTAAAAATATATTTTTAGCCTCTCTGTGGCACCTTCTGCAGCAGGAACCTCTTGTCTAACCCCTCCCTTTCATCACCCTGTGTAACCCCTCTACTCTCTCGTCACCCACCTGTCCCGTCACGGCATCCGTCAGCGGCGCCTCCCGGCACCGAGCGAAGCCACTTTGAACTCCGTGCCTCACCCTCCAGCTGACTCTTCCGGCGTTGCGCGGTTCAAAGAGCGCCACACACAAAGTTTCCCCTCGCACGCCACCCACAGTCACCTTTGTTCACGCCTCTTCACCCCCCTCCCCCGCTGAAACACACACACGCTTTTATTACCACACAGCTGACAAGGACTGTGATTAAAACAGAAAATTCTCTGTCATGGTGTCAGCACTGAAATGAAACAGAGGGAATGTGAGAGAGAGCGAAGGAAGAGCGACGGCGACTGTAGAGATGACGGGATGAATAATGCACCACTGTCTCGATGATTTATGTACGAGTATGCGTTTGTATTTAGGTATTCCACCAGTTATCTGCTGCGTAAGAGCAAAGAGTAAATTCAGGAGGAGCTGGTTTTTTATTGAATAGATTCAGAAGGGTCTTTAAAGACCCTCAGTATCTTGTTTGATGCGTTTTTCATATTTCAAGTAATTGGTTGTGCGGCCTTCTGGTGTTGGTGTAAATTCAAACTCGGCTCTCTTCTCCGTCTTCTTTTATCATTTCAATGATCTGTTACAAGTAAAATACAGCGCATTAAACTACAAACCAGTTTCTCCAGTGAATAAAAAACACAGGATTGCTCTTATGAACCTGTGGATTTTACCTGTCTGCCCAGCCACACGTTTAATCCTGGATTTATCGATTTCTCCACATGTGGAATTGATAAAAATGATCAGAATACTTTGTACAAAAAATGTTCATCATAGCTTTTGAGTTCTTCTTACTGAAATATATTGGTCAGAGTTTCTTAGCATGTGTTTATAGCTTTTAAAGTCTTTCTTTAATGCCGAATTTAGTAAAATATTTCCTTCTCAGAGTGTGTTATATAATGCCAGTGGTCTTCATCAAACACGTGTTTTTTTTGTTTTTTTTTAAGCAGTTTCAGGTATTTCACTGGAAACGTTATGAAAAATGAGCCCCAGCCTTGCTGCTCTTTTTATCAGGTGGTTTCGGTGCACTAAACTTGGAATAAGTCTCACAAATGATGTGTGAATCACATGCTGCCTGCTGTAACTTTTGAAGAGAGTTACTAATTAATTCGTGCTGCGCTGCTGACCGGGCTCGCGTTGTTATGCAATCATGCTCAGAATTAAAGGTGAATATTAAACAGGCTGTTCTTTCTGCAACACTAAACGCTAACTCGTCGCAATAAATTCACCTCTGAAACGGAGCCAAAAAATGTGCTTGAAATCAAATATAAGCTGGGTTTAAGATTGTTTTTTAAATGCCAGAAAATTGTGTTAATCTCTTTTAAAACGTTGGCCTTGTATATCTCCTTTAACACAGTTGCTATATGTTAGGAAGAATGACAGGATTAGATCATTAGAGCTCATTTATGACAGCGTGTGGGTATAGTCTGTGTCCTTATGTCTTTTGTTGCAGCCCTAAACAAAAAGGAAAAAAGTTGGTGATGCCTGGAAAATTTGCAAGAACAGCAAATTCAGAAAATGTATAACCTAAATGTTCAGCTTCTTTCTTCTAAACTTCATAAAATTAAAAAATGAAGACGAGGCAACCAGCTCGGTATTGCAGGTTTTCTGGGCATTCTCATTTATTACTGATTAAATGTGGTTTTAATTAAAAATGCAAAATACTTCTTAAAAGGTTCATTTACTCAACCTTTAAGTTGGATTTGTATCTCGTGTGCTCCTCCAACTCATGCACTGATGGTTTATAGTATCCTGGAATATTAAAGCCAAAGTATCTGATTTTAATCTAAGGACTAAATCCAGTTAAAGATAGAGTAAGCAATTCCTTCAGTTTTCTTTAAAGATGTTGTGGCTCCAGTGGACTTTTTTGACAGGTAATGGGGGCAGAGAGACGGAGGGGGAAAACATGCAGCAAAAAGGGGCTACAGGGGCTGGTCACAAGAGGACTGACGCCTCTTGTTCATGAGGCAAAACGGGTCAACCAGGTGAGCTACCTGGCACCTCAGTTCCATGTGATTAGAGAGGGGGAGGAGCTTAGCTCTGCCTGTTTTTGTTGATGTTTGTTTTTAAAAATCAGCAGATGTGACATCTTCCAGAAATCGCTTACCCTGTTTTTAAGGTTTGATGATATTGCTTAGGTACATTTATTTGACCTCTAGAATACAAGGCTATAATTTGATTTGCTGTGCTCAACTATTCATGTCTCTCTGTTCATTTGTTCAGCATTAGTTAGGAATTATTTAACCCTTGGTGCCCGATGTCTCATATTTGACGCATACCTTTCTGAGACCTCTGCACTATGGCAATAATCAAAAAATAATAGATTTATTCTATTTAAAAAATTCTAAAAAATATATGAAATAAATAGAAAAATAAATAAAATGACCTAACCATACGGTTGAGGTGATTTTGGGTCACTATATCTCAGTGAGAGGAGTAGGGCAGTTAAAGGGTTAAACTATTAAGGACAAAATTGTTAAATAGAGAATTGGGCATGTTTTTAATTTCATTATGATTTTTTTTTTTTTTTTTTAAAAATCCAATTTTTTTTGTGTATTTCATATATCAGGGATGAAGGGGTTAAACCACGCCTGAATAATTCACTTGTTTATACGCAGCGCTGCTTTGACGTTCAACCCTAAAATTCACCTAAAATTTGCAACCTCATCTGAAGCTTTTGTAGCTGAAGGTCATTTTTAACTTTCATTTACCTTTGTCAGATCATTTCTTTTTTTTTTTTGGACTCTCACCATTGTTTTATTTATTTTTTGTGGATCGGCTTAAAAAACTAATCTCTCCCAAAATGTACAGTCAGTTGCTGGCCATCTTTTTCCCGAGGGACATTCGACCTTAAACAGGTCCATGTGAGCAATTAAAGTCCAAGCATTAATGATGGTCTGCACCTGGTCTCAGTCCGAGTGGAGTCCACCCTGTTAGCACGGGCCCTGTGTCATTAATCTCCATTTACATCCTGAACAGTAATGGGCTGCTCTAAACAGTGTATCGATATTATATTAAAGCCTGGCGCTCCCTGGCATCTGAGTCTCCCCAGTTTCACACTCTTTAGCGGAGGACTGCGTTTGGCTTTACTCTGTCTGCGAATGTGGGAGTGTGTTGATTATTTCAGGGATTATCTCACCAATGACCAACTAAAATTAGGACGTATTCGGGTGGACGATATGTTGCTGTTTTCTCATGATTTCATGAGATTTTGTCTGTAGATTTATTCAAACGTAGCAGCGGTGTGGCTGAATTTGGACGAGAGGCCCAGACTGTCGTCTCAGATTTAGTAATCTGAGCAACGGGTTGCCTGAGGCGCCGCCGGAGATTTGGTGAAAAAGGCCGTATTTACGTATCAAGAGATTAAGGTCAAACGAAGTTATGAAAGAGCAGAAGGAGCAATAGAATCATGCGGCGTGCGTCTCTCTGCGATATGTCAGAGGAAAGAGGAGGAAGATTGTCATTTGTGTCGACCAAAGGTCATCCCTGATTGAATTCTCTGTGGCCTGGGAAAAGGGCAAAGCCACAAATACCAAAAACAAAAACTCATGAAACAAAGTCCAAAGTCCAACATGGAGCTTAGAACGTTTGACAATTTCACTGTCCCCAGTTTGTCCTTTTTTTTCTTTTTTCTGTTAAAATCTGTGTTCCAGCAGAAGAGGCACCAACGCTGAGTCATGCTCTAAAACGGCCTTTGGGAGAGGCAGTGGTGAAATGCATGCTGGTCCTTGTGGCAGCTTGTTGGAGCAGCTTTAATTGAGCACACTTCACAGCACTGATAAACACTGAAAGACAGTGGAGATTTTCTTTTTTTTTGGTTTGTTTTTCCTCCCTCTCCCTTGTAAATGGCGTGTATGCGGCATCGATCGCCTTTCTGCTGAGAGCGTTTCAGACAGAAGCGATGGCTTTGCTGCTCTCAGATAAGCCGGCACCATCGACTCAAGCCGGTCCACTCTATCGGGCCCTTCTTTCTTAGTCAGAAAGAGCGGATTACAGTTATTTCTGTGCATGCCTTGAAGCAGTGTGTTAAATTAATTGATGGATGTGAAAATCGATGGACCTCCTCCTGCTCCTTGTGCCTCCCATCCCTTTTCAGCGCTTCCCTCCCTCTGCTCTCTTTTCCTCAGGCAGCTTGTCTGTGAGCGACGTTGCTGGGCTGCTGGGGCAGGAAACGCTCCAGCTGCTGAAGAAAGAGCACGGAGGCCTCCAGACACTTCTCAAGAACAACCATCAAGTGTTCAGAGGTAGTCTGCATGTACACTTCTCCGCATCCTTAAAGATGGTCAGCGTGAGGTAGCTGGTGACGGTTGACCCCATGAATGAATGTCGGTAAACTAGTAAAAAAAAAAAGGGACAATGACTCATTTTTATGTTTTGTTTGGTTTAATATAATAGAAATAATTTGAAAAGCTTTAAATTTACATAGATGCTTTTGATTGGGGGAAAAAACAAACAGAGCTTTTATTTTCATGGCCAGAGAGTTTTATCAATTTTCTCATCTGGTAATGAAAAGAACCTTAAATTTGCGTTTTTCACCTTTGAGCAGCAGACCAAAACAAAAAACTGAAACACCAAACATGCAGATCGTGTCTTTTTAGTCTATGAAGGGTGAGAGATGTGTGTGTGTGTGTGTGTGTGTGTTTGTGTTTTTGTTCTTGTGGCTGGACTGACACATAATGAAGAGATTTAATGAGCAGAAAACACAAGATACCACGGGAGAGACGCTGTGCTCTGTTGAGAGCATCAGTACACTGTAATACACACACACGAAGAAAAAAATAAATAAATAAAAACAATTGGATTTAATGACGACAGTGTGCGAAAGGTTCCCATCGGAAAAGCTGTGTTTAATAGCAGCAGTGAACAATATAGTTAACCCTAAGACACGCGGGGAATAAACTTAGCACAAAAAGGAAGGAAACTGGGTTTTGGTAGATTATTTATTTGTTGTAACAGTGCTTCTTGGCAATAAACCTTTTACCGTTGGGAAGTCTGTTTATTTCCCTTTTAAATGGTAGCACTTTTGTAGGAAACATGCATTTGTGGGACGAGCAGCAGGGCTGGGTATGTGGGTCGCACCCATGAAAAATTTACCACGTCTCCTCTGCCAGTCCCAAACAGCTTATTCTGCTGCTGTTACTGACTCTTGTTTTGAGCTTCTGGTTCCCCCAGCCAGGTACTGGCGTCGGCAACACGTGCACCTGAACATGTGGAGAAACGTTATGTTCAGCGATGAGTCCAGATTCTGTCTATGGCAGCTGGATTGTAGGATCAAAGTGTGGAGATGCTGACTGCTGCACCGGTAGAGTAACATCTTTTGGGGGAGGCGGTGTCATGGTGTGGGGCGAGATCACTGGAGACAAAATCAAAACAGAGAGTTATTGAGATGAGAGTCTGCAGCCAGTGGCCGTCCCGTATCTCCACAGTCTGGGACCGAACTCCATCCTCCAGTTTGACAATGCTCGCCCCCACAGGGTGGAGTTTCTCAGAGATTACCTCCAGAATCTGGGAGCAGTCCTGACCTCAGCCCCGCTGAACACCATTGGGATCAGCTTGGTTGTGCTGTTTGGGCCAGAGCGAGCTACGCAACCACGTTGACTGATTTGAAACAAATGCTGGTTGAAGGACGGGATGCCGTCCCACAGCGCTGTGTGACCAGACCGGTGACCCGCGTGAGGAGGAGGTGGCAGCTGCGTATGTTTCTTCCAAATGCTGCTGAGGCTCCTGTTTAAGTGGATAAATTGTTAAATTGCCAGCATGTGTTGTTTCCTCAAACTTCAATCATCCAGTCCACCAGACATCAAACAAGAGTCAACGGGAAAACTGCCAGAGAAGATTTGGCCATTTTTTTTTCATCAGCTCTGCTGCTCATCCCACAAATGCATGTTCCTTACAAATGTGGCAACACTTAAAAGAAATAACAGACTTTCCAACAGTATAAGATTTACTGCCAAGAAGCATTGTCACCAAACACAAATGTCCTTACTTGTTGTACTTTGTTCAGTTTCTTGATTTCTTGATTGTTCAGTTTCAGTTTTTTGATTTCCGCTCTTGCTCGGTGTCAGAATAAACATCACGCATCCAGATCTGAGCAGAATTTGAACCCTTCAGGACAGTGGTGGACCCTCGTCTTCCAGCAGGAAACAGGAGTCTTGAGAGTCCAGCCTTGGTGTGACGGGTCCAGAGCGATGGACTCATCAGGGTGAAAGAGCTGTGTGGTACTGTGCAGGCCTGCAGGGGCAGCGTAGTGGTCAGGCCAAGAGCAGCAATGATGTTAGTCACCTGAGATCCAGAAGGTTGAGTCACTTTTCAACCTTTGTGGAGGTCCAGACTCGTTTTAATCCAGTGTGTCTGAAGAATCTGGATCTTCTTCCATGCTCAGAACCGTTAGAACTGGTTTATAATTAAAAAAGGCAAGCGTATCTCTGTTTCTACAGGTCTTTGTAGTAACGGCATAATATTAGGTGTCACGTTTTTATCCGACTCAAGATCTTTGTGTCAGTCTCTAATTTGCTGCAGTTTCCACTGAAAATTGGTGTCAGGGAATCCTGGACTGGAGGACTGGAAGTTGCACTCTTCTCGCTTAAAAATAAGAGATATCGTCTGGCCGCAGAGAACAGACAGGTTGTTTACTTCTGGGAGCCGGCATGTCTGAAATAGCTCCCCTGCTCCGCTGCTATATTGGAAAAGATTTATTTGGAAATTTAGAGAGGAGTACTTTATTTTAAATGGCCTTGTTTCACCCTGGAACTTAATCTCTTCCAGTGGAAGGAGGGAGAGTCCACATCAGAGACTGGCGGGAGGAGAAGCTCTCCAGAGCCCAGAGTCGAAGGAAGCACGTTGCCCCCGGGGCCCTGAAAACTTGCCTCTGCTGGTTCGATGCCCACCACCCTCAGGGATGCCCCCTGCAGGCTCAGAACTGTTCCTTTGCCCACGGACCAGATGAGCTCCAGCTCTCCACCAGACCTTCAAAGAAGATGAAGAACAGTGTCTTTTGACTGGATCATTCCTGATTACTTAATTTATTTTTATGAACTCGTTTAATTTGTGAATTGAGCGACATGTTTTCTAACTAAAAGGCTGAACTTTGTTCACCAGCAGTTGAACCTGCTATAAAAAAACAACAGCAAAGGAAAAGATCCACACTGTGAGGTTTATTGATGCACTGTTGCATCATTTCATGAAATATGGAGTTTAAAAAAAAAAACACAACACGCTGTCACATTTTGCAGGGATCTGCCTCGTGCATTATGAAGTTTAACTGCTGGAGCGTGCTGATACCTCTGGTTCATGTAATGAAATTTAATTTCAGAGTTCCTCTGTCTCGCTCGCACCTATTTAAAAAGAAAACACTCAGAAATTTTCAATTATAAGATAAAGTGCTTTATTTTTTTAGAGCTGTCAATCAGGATGCAGATTTTCCAGCCACCCAGCTCTCGAGTATTTTTCCTTCTTTTTTTTTTTCCCATCCTTTGCATAAAAACTTTAACAGCATCAGCAGACCGTAAGTGTTCACTTTCGAGCTTCACTCAGACATTTAATTCAGGGGAAAGTTGGGGTTCCTGGACGATGGATGAAGGTCGAACTGTGTTTGAACAAAGTAAATGTTGGTGTTGTGAATTATTTGTGTGAAGGGTGAGCTGCGTGTCGTCCCCTCTCGATGGGCGCCCTCCGCCGCGTCACTCTAAGAGTCTGCCGTCGCTGTGTGCCTCAGTGGCCAGAGACGGCGAAGCTCTCCCAGGGACTGAAGCAGGGAGGCGGAAAATAAAACAAAAGAACCGGCTCTGGGATTTGTTTGCTGACGTGACAGAGTTCCCACCGCTAAAGCAGCAACCCATCAACTTTGGAGGTATAGACTAAGAAAGAAGATGTTTTTGGCTTGTTAAGATTGCATTTTACTCATCTCTGATGAGGTTTTTTTTTTTAATAATTTATTTTATTTAAGTTTCTGGAAACAATAGAAATGTATCATTTCTGAGCTGTTGGCCATGAATTTACTTGGCGGGCAAACAATCAAATACAATCTCAATAACCTGCACATTTCTGAAAGGACACACCAGTTTGAGGAAAAGCAGATGCCATCAGGTTCGTGGGTTTCTGACCTTTACGCCGTCGCAAATGCACGTTCGGCCAGACGATCGTGCATCAGGAAGGTCGCTCTGGTGACAGCAATAACACATTTACATCGGTACAGCTGCGTTGGCAATCGAATCAGAGTCATCCTTCACGGTCAGGAGAAGTCGTCTTCATGGGTAAAGATGCTTTTGATCGTCTCCCATCAGGAGTAGAAGAAGAGTTTGATTCACCTGCATCATGTGACCAAATTTGGGAGGAAAACCCAAAGTGGATGTCATGGTTAATTCATCCAATCATTTACTAGTTTTTATTTTTAAAAACCAGGCCTTTTGTAACAGTTTCTAACAAAGATAGTTGGAACTAGATAGTTTTTGTCTGACAAACTAGCTGACATTTCAGATGTCACAAGTGACTCAATCCCTTGCATCTAAAAATCATTAGTCAAATTAGGACGGTTTGAGTGAAATGAATGAGTAATAACCTCCAAATGTCTCCTCAAAGGGCAACATCTTGCTGTTTTATATAATCTTTGAAAGGATTTGGGATGTGTTCACATGACATGGGAATATCAATATTAACCCTCTTCTTCTTCTTCTTATTATTATTATTATTGATGTGCCTTAGCTAATATTGTGTTTTCTAGAACATTGTTTTACTAGTTACATTGTTTTAGATAAAAATATCAAGTTAAAACATCTTGTATAAAACAGTTTGAACTGGACATTTATCCATTTGGAGACAAAAAAGAAAAAACAGCAGAGGAGCGTCATAAGAAGAAAAAAAAACCTGGATAAAAGTTAATGTCTTGGTTGAAAAACACATTATCAGTAGATGTTGCCTTATAACCGGTTCAGTAATGGAAGAAAAAGGCAGCGCTTAAGTAGGCAATAGTGGTTTTCTTGGTAATAATGGCTAAAAGATAATCTAACCCTTAGATGACAGGATTTGTGGACACAAATGCTGAAGTTTTGATGGACGTAAAATGCGATGCAAGTTGAGCTGTGAGTGAGTGGATTTGACAGCCAGCGCTCAGTCATCATGCACAAAACAACGTGTGTGGGCTTTAATGACCTATTTAAATCATCTCTCCCTCCCCCAACGTCGTCGTGCTTTCTAGAGGAAATAAATTCTCTCTGCAAAAGGTCATGCAACGCAATCGACCCGCTGCCCCACATTTAAACCCTGACGGGCGCGACGTGGCTGCAGAGAGGAGGCATCCACTCCCACTCCCCCGCTTCCCCACCAGCCTCCCTCCTCACGCCGTTTCGCCTCCAGGCCTCGCTGACTTTGCTGACTATGCCATCGCTGTGATTCTTTACTGTAAAACCCGCCTCACTCTGCTGCCCCGGAGACTGATCCTGAACACGACCCGTGCCCCCCCCCCCCCCCCAGCCCCTCCCTCACACGAACTCATCACAAGAGGTATATCAGCTCCTCGAGTTTGTTCAGCTTGCAGAAGCTCTTAAAATTCAACTCGTAGCTCTAATTTTTCTAGTTGAGTCAAAAGAAAAGCCTGATAATTAATTCTTGACCCTTGAAATTGAAAATCCATTCAAGCTCAATCGGGTGCACTCAGCTTTAAGTGTAGACACTTTTAATAGATTATGAGAAAAAGAAAATACTGGGAAAGGCTCTGCGGTAGGTTGAAAATGTTTCCAGTAATGCAGAATGGCACTTGTTAGGAGTCGAGGTCCTTCATCGGGTTCAGAAAATAAATTCTTTCATTTATAGGAGTCTTTTTTTTTTCTTTCTGCAAAATGATTTTTTTTATTGCTCTTACAGATAAAAGATGTGATGAAGCGTCAACGGTTAGATACAAGTAACCCAGCAGAGGTTTCATTTTCTTCCATTTAGAGGAATCCTGGTGCCGCTCTTCTGCTAAACTATGGGAATCATCTGAACTATGTAAACAAGTGGTTTCCTTCAAAAGTGGGTCTGTGTCACACGGTGCCTGATGCTATTTTATCTGCTGCTGCAGATGTTTAATCCCGTCCAATAATCGGTCCCATCTAGAGGTATACGTTTGATCTCATCCAGTGTTTGGACTATGTCAGTTAATACTGGAGAGGGAGGGGGGGGGGGGGGGGTTAAAAAAACAAAACAAGAAAGAACATATTGGGAGACAAAATTTCTCCACATGCCTGCAATCTAGGTCAGAGCAAAGTGGTTCCTTCTCTGTGCCTAAGCTAACATCTTTCCCTGTGTCTCCCTCATGGTTTATTTATGGGGGACACCATGGGGCTTGATGTAGTGCAGCGTCTCCGAGACATTATTGTGCACGAACAGAGGTCTTCCACAGCAACGCAAACCGTGGTGGACCCTTGACGCTGACAGCTGTCACAGCCGTGAGATCTTCTGGCTGTCGCTGCCTCAGAAAACCTCCCTTTTGCTCCAAATATATTTGAGAGTTTTCTGGGGAGACTTGTTTACATAATGGTGTTAGCATCTGTGTCTGGCTCCCAGAACAGCTTGACTAGAATAAATCTATTCCTCTTTTTTTTTTTTTTTTTAGTTTAACTTTCACATGCTCTTAAGCCTGCCAAGATTTGCCACTTGAAAATTTTCTGTAATATTCCTAAGCTTGATTGATTTTACACATTGATAAACAGAAACAGACAGACATGGAAGGAGGCTTTAAATATTGATTATAACTGCAACAGCAGAGACGTTGTCAGAACAACATGGTGGTGGAGATATCATGGTTTGGCCTTGTTTCACTGCTTCAGAGACGAGACCCTCACGGTTGTAGCATCACCTGTGTCATCTGCACCGTAGCAAAACGTGATTGAAGGGAATTTGAGACCATCTGCTCAAAAGCTTAAGTATATCTGGAGGAGGGTCCTTTCATTGGTTGAAATGCTCTAAGTGTTAAAACAAATTTACCACGGTAACGTCTCGAAGTAGAAACAGGATCATGTGATGTCCTGTCTAAATGCCTGTTTCCTGTAAGGAAGGAAACCCTCAAGAATCTCACATTTACAGTTCAATCACATGTAAAATATGAACTTTTTCCCTCTGTTTAAACAGCTTTTGATTTAATGCTTGACATATAAAATAGCACACAGAGACTCCTAACTTTTAATTGAAGTGTTTGTCGTATATTGAAATTAAAAACACCTTCATTTTTGTCTAACAGTTTCTCTAGGTTTTTTTTAAATATTGAATACATTGGTTAATTTTGTGTAATTTTTTTTAATGTGTTTGTTATATCTTTGTTTAGTATTGTATAAAACATTTGTTTTTATTGTGGGAGTGGTATAGAGGTCTCAGAAATTCACTCAACTCAACAGCTGTAATACATTATAAGGCGGTATAAGGTTAAAGGTAATCAATGTGACGTCAGTTTTGACCAGATGAGAGAGTTCATGATCAGCCCTTGAAACATGACAAAGTGCACCTCTAGTGGGACAATGTGGTATTGCAAGCTGTGCTGGCTTGTCCTCAGTCATTAGCAGTTCATTGACACTTTTTTTTTCTTTTTTAAACACAGCAGAGCTATACGCCACCATCTGGTCAGCGGTGGTACTGCTACATAGAGGGGCTTTAAATTTGACATTTAAGATTCCTTAGGTCATAGATGGTGTTTTTTTTTAAACCTTTGATCATAATCTTTATTCTCACACAAGGATAATTACGCCAGAAGTATTTTTTTTTTTTTTTTAGCATTTCTTTCTGTTTGTTACTTACAAACGTTCACACTGTACTCGCAGTGAGCAAGTACAGCGCCCACTTCTCATCCATTCGCACCTTGCCACAACTGTTCTCATCTTCGAGTCACTCACACTTGACACTCAGAGATTTTTGCAGGTTTTCTGGCTGTCATCCTCTGTACTCCGCAGTCAGGTTTTTACCTCGACTGGCCTTTCCACCCCCCCCCCCCCCCCCCCCCCCCCCCCCCCCCCCCCCCCACGGCCCGCTCCCCTCTTCACATAGAGGGGAGGCATGGTTTGTTTGAAAATGTCTCTATCTGACATTTCACCATTCAACACGCACTTCATTTGAAATTCAAAAAGTTGAGCGTCGTGCCGTTACCGGGGGAGACCTGCCAAGTGTGGATGGCACTTCTTTGCGAGAGCTGGAAATAAACGTGACACATATAGGCTGCGCCGTGGCATCCACTTAATTCACTCCGTGCAGCTTAAATTAGAGCACATTCGATGCTTCCATGAAAAGAGACCAGCCTGCACCTATGTTGGCATCTTTATATTCAGATCGAGCTTTTATTGAGATTTTGTTGTTTTGTTTTTTTTTTTGTCAGAACAAAATTCTGCTTGCAAGCTCAGACCAGACAGATAAAAGCCTAAAAACACCGTGCACAGCGTTGCAGCTTCACTGTCACATAGGTAACGCCAGGCTTAAATAATAAGATATGACGTTTTGCTGGCTGGCTGCTTCTTTCACACAGAATGACTCATTTTGTCACACACCCACAGGTTATGCTTTTTCTGGTCTTCACTGAGAAAGTGTTACAAATTCACGGTTTTTAAGTTGGTGGTGACAGTCCATTTGGGGAGGGCGGTGATGGTGAAGTCCACAAAAACTGTTGTCAAGAAAGGCAAATATTTATTGCCGCTTTTGTCCTCAAGAACAAGAATAATAAATTTGAACAAGGGATGACTCACCAGGAACAAATAAGCAAGGCCGAGAAAAGCAAAGTTCTATTTCAATGACAAACAAGCGAATTCAGAAACTTTCATGGATTACATAAGTGTGTAAACTAATCACAGAAAGTCGCAGCGACCTCATAATTTGTTAAAGATGAACAACAAGTGCTCATGACAAATCCTGCATTACATCACACATTAAACCTTCATGAGGCGTGCATTAGTGAATCAACGTGACGAGGGGCATATAGGATATTAAATTTATAAAAAATTCTATTTTCACTAATGTTTTTGTGCTGTTGGAGCTGTGTTTACTAGACTTGTAATAGTGAAGCTAACAATAAATGAGACTTTATGAGGAGATAGAAAATTAAGTGGCGGATGCTTGAGGTGTGAAGAGTCACCGAACGAACAACTTCAAAGAATTATAGTGATAAATCTGAACATGGAAGAGAAAATCTTTAATAATCAGGATTACTTGAGAAGCCGAGTCCTCAAGAGAAACGACTGTGCTGCTGTTTCAACTTGAGTGTCTTCACTGAAAAATGAAAAGTTGAGAAAACTCAAAATTCTACTTTCAGCACCCGTTTTGAATTTTGAGGGAAACTCAAAGATCCAAAGAAAACCACATATAGTGTACCTGTACCAGGTTAACTGATGACCCTAAATTGCCCATAGCAGTGAGTGTGTGTGGCTTTTATGTCTATATGTGACCCTGTGATGGACTGGTGACCTTTCCAGGGTGCCTTTAATCAAAAAGAGCTAATCCCTGTTACCCCGAATAAGAATAAGCAGGAGTAGATAATGGACGGGCGGTTTAGCTGAAAGCAGGATCCAAGAGCAGACACCAGGACATGAAAAAGTACAGTCTTTATTTATGCTGGATGAGCTTCGGCGAGTGCAGGACTCAGAGCAGCTGATCTGATGTGCAGGTACGGCGAGCAGACGTGAGCCAGTGAGCAGGAACGGTGACGAGGGTAGAAACAGATTCTTGGAGACCAACAGGAGGGTAGAGCCAACAAACAGGTGATCCAGGAAACAGGTCGAGGAACAGACGAGTCTCTGGCAAAAGGAAAAGCAAATTATTTTCAATTCAAGACTTTGAGCAATAGTTACAGAGCGTTACCGGACGCAGAACAACAACCTGGCGCTGACTGGAGGTCCCCAGGTGAGTTATATACTGCGCAGATTGGGTTCAGGTGTGCAGCCTGATCGCCGCGCTGGAGGCACGCCCACTGGATCACAACAAAAACTGTACGAACAACCCGCAGCATTTTGAAAACCAACTTTACAGTGATATACTTGGCTGGCAGGAAGCAGAAACTCTGGCAGAGCTTCCCTGCAGAGTCCCCTGGGAGACCCCGTTTAGCCGAGCAGTGAAAATGAGCACAATAAAGACGGTTTGTGCCAACACAAAATGTGCACTGAGACCAACGTGCAACAAAAAAAGTGAATTAAAGTAGTTATTTTAGTTAGTTGAGACCATGAAGGTGAGCAGTTTCAAATGTTTGTTTCTGCAGTGTTGCTGATAGCTTTCTTTAACTTTTAGTAGATAATTTCAACATCTGTACCACATCTGTACTCAAAAATGAAATAAAACTTTAATACAAAAACAGAAAGTGATTAAAAAAAAATTTAAAAATACAATACATTTCCCAATGAATTAACAATAAGAAAAATTATTAAGAAATATTTGAGGAAAACATGTTTTTCATTTCATTTTATAATAAACACTTCAAACAAATCATTTTTAATTTTTTGTGTATTATTTCACATGCCAGGCATTAAAGTAGTAAGTTAAATATTCATTAAAAAAATGTGCCTATTAGCAGCTTCATTTAGTATTTGTGTCTGTGTTAGATATGAAGCGATGGAAATGTAGTGTGGGTTTGATTACATGTTCTCCAGTGTCACAACTTTCACTGGTTATAATGCGAAGAATATGAAAGCATCCCGTCCCCACAGTGTAAATGACTTGTCCTCACAGGCCTGCATAAGAGCAGACCAGCCCTCCCATGTTAAGTGGAAATAGGAGTTGCAACAAAGACACACCAGGAAGAGGATGCTGTTACCATAGGCAACAAGCAGAGATGACCCAGATGGCACAAAAGCAGCTGAGCCTACAGGGCCACTTTGTTTTGACAGCTATACTTAGTCCTCCTGATATGATCAAGAGAAAGCCACTGGCCCTGCACTGAACAGATGTGTGTTGTCAATTAACAGTCACACCTCGGACTGAATATGAAGACCGTGTCCAAAATAACTGCATCCCTCCTGCTCCCTGTAGAAGACAACCGATAGTACACTCAACAGTGGCAGCAAGCTGGTATTTTGGTCACTATAACTGTTTTGAATTATGCATTAAAAAAAAAAAAGTTTGCTTTTATCCTAAAAAAAAAACAACAGAAACACAGTGGTTTTACATCTTAGTTACTTTTTTAATTATTTAACTATCTATTATATTCTCACTGCTTTTACATCTGTTTTGCACTTTAATAATAATTCATACTGTTTATATTATACATGGTCTTTATACCTATTGTGTTATATGTATACATTGTATACATATATATATATATATATATATATATATATATATATATATATATCTATATGTCTC